>JACEEZ010026167.1:15000-20524 GCA_016584305.1 Chionoecetes opilio | reverse complement strand
AGTATAAGATGTCAGGCATGCATTTAAAGTGTCCTGTATGGTGCATGGTATGGTATGGTAGGTGATATGGTATGGTATGGTATGGTAGGTGGTATGGTATGATAAGGTATGGTATATGGTTCATGTATGGCCAGTATGGTACGGTATGGTAGGTGGTATGGTATGATATGGTATGCTATATGGTTCATGTATGGCCAGTATGGTATGGTATGGTAGCTGGTATGGTATGGTATGATATGGTATATATTTGATGTATGGCCAGTATGGTATGGTATGGTAGCTGGTATGGTATGGTATGATATGGTATATATTTGATGTATGGCCAGTATGGTATGGTATGGTAGCTGGTATGGTATGGTATGATATGGTATATATTTGATGTATGGCCAGTATGGTATGGTATGGTAGCTGGTATGGTATGGTATGATATGGTATATATTTGATGTATGGCCAGTATGGTATGGTATGGTAGGTGATATGGTAAGATATGGTATGGTATATGGTTCATGTATGACCAGTATGGTATGGTATGGTAGGTGGTATGGTAAGATATGATATGGTATATGGTTGATGTATGGACAGTCACAGTATGGTAGAGTAGATTGTCTCTCCCTCCTCGCTGTCCTAGAGCACTATAAAGCTGAAATACATTTATATAAAGCTAAAATACATTAATATGAATGACTTTAACTTCCTCCCCCTATCTTGACCATAACTTTGCCTTTACAAAACCATAAGTTACTACACACTTACTCTTTCTAAACTTTCCACCGCGCGGAGATTAAGGCCAAGAAAGAAAATCGAGGACAGGAGAGAGAGAGAGAGAGAGAGAGAGAGAGAGAGGAGAGAGAGAGAGAGAGAGAGAGAGGGGAGAGAGAGAGAGAGAGAGAGAGAGAGAGAGAGATAAGGGGGAAGGGAAGGGAAGGTGGAGGAGGGAAAACAAGTAGTGTAGAAAGGGCAGGGAGGGAGTTTAAAAGGACAGAAAGGGAATTTAAAAGGACAGAGTGAATTTAAAAGGGCAGGGAGGGAGTTTAAAAGGACAGGGAGGTGTTTAAAGGGACAGGGAGAAATTTTAAAAGGACAGGGGGAAAGCTTTAAAGGAACAGAGAGGAGTTTAAAAGGACAGGGAGGGAGTTTAAAAGGAAATGGACTTAAAAGGACAGCAGGGAGTTTAAAAGGACAAGGATAGATTTTAAAAGGACAGGGTGAGTTTAAAAGGAAAGGGAGGGATCTTAAAGGGACAGGGGAGTTTAAAAGAACAGGAGGCAGTTTAAAAGGACAGGAAAGGAGTTTAAAAGGACAGGGAGATATAGAGGGAGTTTAAAAGGACAGAGAGGGAGTTTAAAGGGACAGAGAGGAAGTCTAAAAGGACAGAGAGGGAGTTTAAAAGGACAGGGAGAGTTTAGAAGGACAGGAAGGAGTTTAAAAGGACAGAGAGGGAGTTTAAAGGGACAGAGAGGGAGTTTAAAAGGACAGAGAGGGAGTTTAAAAAACAGGGAGAGTTTAGAAGGACAGGAAGGGAGTTTAAAGGGACAGGGAGGGAATTTAAAAGGACAGCGAGACATAGAGGGAGTTTAAAAGGACAGGGAGGTGTTTAAAAGGACAGGGAAGGAGTTTAAAGGACAGGAGGTAGTTTAAGGACAGGTGGGAGTTTAAAAGGACAGGGAGGTGTTTAAAAGGACAGGGAAGGAGTTTAAAGGGACAGGGAGGTAGTTTAAAAGGACAGGGTGGGAGTTTAAAAGGACAGGGAGGTGTTTAAAAGGACAGGGAAGGAGTTTAAAGGGACAGGGAGGTAGTTTAAAAGGACAGGGTGGGAGTTTAAAAGGATAGGGAGGGAGTTTAAAGGGACAGGGAGGGAGTTTAAAAGGACAGGGGGGTGTTTAAAAGGACAGGGAGGGAGTTTAAAAGGACAGGGAGGGAGTTTAAAGGGACAGGGAGACAGGGAGGGAGTTTAAAAGGACAGTGAGAGAGTTTAAAAGGACAAGAGGGAATTTAAAGGGACAGAGAAGGAGTTTAAAAGGACAGGGAGGTGCTTAAAAGGACAGGGAGTTTAAAGGGACAGGAGGGAGTTTAAAGGGACAAGAGAAGTTTCAAGGACAGGAGGTGGAGTTTAAAAGGACAGGGAGGTGCTTAAAAGGACAGGGAGTTTAAAGGGACAGGAGGGAGTTTAAAGGGACAGAGAAGAAGTTTAAAGGGACAGAAGGAGTTTAAAAGGACAGGGAGGTGCTTAAAAGGACAGGGAGTTTAAAGGAACAGGAGGGAGTTTAAAGGGACAGAGAAGAAGTTTAAAGGGACAGGAGGGAGTTTAAAGGGACAGGAGAGAGTTTAAAGGGACAGGGAAGGAGTTTAAAGGGACAGGAAGGTATTTTAAAAGGACAGGGAGGGAGTTTAAAAGGACAGGAGGGAGTTTAAAGGGACAGGGAAGGAGTTTAAAAGGACAGGGAGGGAGTTTAAAAGGACAGGGAGGTGTTTGAAAGGTCAGGGAGGGAGTTTAAAGGGACAGAAGGGCGTTTAAAAGGACAGGGAGGGAGTTTAAAGGGACAGCGAGCTAGAGGAGTTTAAAAGGACAGAGGAGGGAGTTTAAAAGGACAGGAGGGATTTTAAAAGGACAGGGAGGGAGTTTAAAAGGACAGCGAGACTAAGGAGGGAGTTTAAAAGGACAGGGAGCGGGCAGGGAGTTTAAAGGACAGGAGGGAGTTTAAAGGACAGGAGAGAGTTTAAAGGGAAACAGGAGGGAGTTTAAAGGGAACAGGGAGGGAGTCTAAAGGGACAGGATGGGAGTTTAAAGGGACAGGAGGGAGTTTAAAGGGACAGGCAGGGAGTTTAAATGGACAGCAAGACATAGAGGGAGTTTAAAAGGACAGGAGAGGGAGTTTAAAAGACAGGGAGACAGGCAGGGAGTTTAAAGGACAGGGAGAACAGGCAGGGAGTTTAAAGGGACAGGAGGGAGTTTAAAAGGACAGGGAGGGAGTTTAAAAGGACAGGGAGGGAGTTTAAAAGGACAGGGAGGGAGTTTAAAAGGACAGCGAGACAAAGAGGGAGTTTAAAAGGACAGCGATACATAGAGGGAGTCTAATAGGACAGGGAGGGAGTTTAAAAGGACAGGGAGGGAGTTTAAAAGGACAGGAGACAGGGAGGGAGTTTAAAGAAGGAACAGGAGGGTTTAAAAGGACAGGGAGGGAGTTTTAAAAGGACAGGGAGGAGTTTAAAAGGACAGGGAGGGAGTTTAAAAGGACAGGGAGGGAGTTTAAAAGGACAGGGAGGGAGTTTAAAAGGACAGGGAGGGAGTTTAAAAGGACAGGGAGGGAGTTTAAAGGGGACAGGGAGAAGGAGGAGTTTAAAAGGACAGGGAGACAGGGAGGGAGTTTAAAAGGACAGGGAGGGAGTTTAAAAGGACAGGGAGGTTTTAAAAGGACAGGGAGGGAGTTTAAAGGACAGGGAGGGAGTTTAAAAGAACAGGGAGGGAGTTTAAAAGGACAGGGAGGTGTTTAAAAGGACAGGGAGGGAGTTTAAAAGGACAGGGAGGGAGTTTAAAAGGACAGGGAGGGAGTTTAAAAAGGGGGTCAGGGAGGTGTTTAAAAGGACATAGAGGGAGTTTAAAAGGACAGCGAGACATAAAGGGAGTTTAAAAGGACAGGGAGGTGTTTAAAAGGACAGGGAGGGAGTTTAAAAGGACAGGGAGACAGGGAGGGAGTTTAAAAGGACAGGGAGGTGTTTAAAAGGACAGGGAGGGAGTTTAAAGGGACAGGGAGGGAGTTTAAAAGGACAGGAGACAGGGAGGGAGTTTAAAAGGACAGGGAGGTGTTTAAAAGGACAGGGAGGGAGTTTAAAAGGACAGGGGGGGAGTTTAAAAGGACAGGGAAGGAATTTAAAAGGACAGGGAGGTGCTTAAAAGGACAGGGAGGGAGTTTAAAGGGACAGGGAGGGAGTTTAAAAGGACAGGGAGGTGTTTAAAAGGACAGGGAGGGAGTTTAAAAGGACAGGGAGGGAGTTTAAAGGGACAGGGAGACAGGGAGGGAGTTTAAAAGGACAGGGAGGGTTTAAAAGGACAGGGAGGGAGTTTAAAGGGACAGGGAGGGAGTTTAAAAGGACAGGGAGACAGGGAGGGAGTTTAAAAGGACAGGAGGGAGTTTAAAAGGACAGGGAGACAGGGAGGGAGTTTAAAAGGACAGGGAGGGAGTTTAAAAGGACAGGGAGGGAGTTTAAAAGGAGTGGGAGACAGGGAGGGAGTTTAAAAGGACAGGGAGGGAGTTTAAAAGGACAGGGAGGGAGTTTTAAAAGGACAGGGAGGTGTTTAAAAGGACAGGGATGGAGTTTAAAGGGACAGGGAGGGAGTTTAAAAGGACAGGGAGGTAGTTTAAAAGGACAGGGTGGGAGTTTAAAAGGACAGGGAGGTAGTTTAAAAGGACAGGAGGGAGTTTAAAAGGACAGAGAGGGAGTTTAAAAGGACAGGGAGGGAGTTTAAAAGGACAGGGAGGTAGTTTAAAAGGACAGGGAGGGATTTTAAAGGGACAGGGAGGGAGTTTAAAGGGACAGGGAGACGGGGAGGGAGTTTAAAAGGACAGGGAGGGAGTTTAAAGGGACAGGGAGAGCGTTTAAAGGGACAGGGAGGGAGTTTAAAGGACAGGGTGGAGTTTAAAGGAACAGGAGGGAGTTTAAAGGAACAGGAGGGAGTTTAAAGGGACAGGGAGGTAATTTAAAAGGACAGGGAGGTAATTTAAAAGGACAGGGAGGGAGTTTAAAAGGACAGGGAGGGAGTTTAAAAGGACAGGGAGGGAGTTTAAAGGGACAGGGAGGGAGTTTAAAAGGACAGAGAGGGAGTTTAAAAGGACAGGGAAGGAGTTTAAAGGGATAGAGAGGGAGTTTAAAAGGACAGGGAAGGCGTTTAAAGGGACAGGGTGGGAGTTTAAAGGGACAGGAGGGAGTTTAAAAGGACAGGGAGGGAGTTTAAAAGAACAGGGAGATATAGAGGGAGTTTAAAAGGACAGGAGGGAGTTTAAAAGGACAGGGAGGGAGTTTAAAAGAACAGGGAGATATAGAGGGAGTTTAAAAGGACAGGGAGGGAGTTTAAAGGGACAGGGAGGGAGTTTAAAGGGACAGGGTGGGAGTTTAAAGGGACAGAGAGGGGGTTTAAAAGGACAGGGAGACAGGAAGGGAGTTTAAAAGGACAGGGAAGGAGTTTAAGAGGACAGGACGAATATGACTTTTGCATAAACTTGATTAAGCAATATCTACATCTTTCCTTTTTAGGGGAGGGGGAAGAGGCTTTCACTTAAATGAAAATCTTGATTGTTCGCTGTTTTATGATAAGGAGAGAGAGAGAGAGAGAGAGAGAGAGAGAGAGAGAGAGAGAGAGAGAGAGAGAGAGAGAGAGAGAGAGAGAGAGAGAGAGAGAGAGAGAGAGAGAGAGAGAGAAAGAGAGAGAGAGAACACCACCCTCCCACACTCTTCGTATATACTCAATCACAACTACAACTAAATCCCCTTTCGTATGTCTCTTGGCTGTAGTGTTAATTAGATTATC
>JACEEZ010026167.1:0-10000 GCA_016584305.1 Chionoecetes opilio | reverse complement strand
TGAATAGAGGAGAGAGGAGAATGGAGAAGAGACAAAGAGAAGAAGCAGAAAGGGAAGTGTAGGAATAAATATATGTAACCAGGAGAGGAGTTAAAATGAAAGAGAAGTAAAGAGAGAGAGAGAGAGAGAGAGAGAGAGAGAGAGAGAGAGAGAGAGAGAGAGAGAGAGAGAGAGAGAGAGAGAGAGAGAGAGAGAGAGAGAGAGAGAGAGAGAGAGAGAGAGAGAGAGAGAGAGAGAGAGAGAGAGAGAGAAGTGAGGGGAAGGGAAGAGGGGAAGAAGAGAGGATAAATGGTGATATATGTACATTGTGGTGAGAAAAAGAGAGAGAGAGAGAGAGAGAGAGAGAGAGAGAGAGAGAGAGAGAGAGAGAGAGAGAGAGAGAGAGAGAGAGAGAGAGAGAGAGAGAGATGAGGGAGAGAAGAGAGGAGAGAGAGAGAGCTGGGTGATTTTGAAGGGTATACACAAAGAGAGAGAAGTGAGAGGAAGGGAAGAGGGGAAGGAGAAGGGGTGAAGGGTTGTGGTGGTGGCAGACGTGAGGACTTGTGAGTAATGTTGTAGAGGCAGAAGATGATAGATTGGGATGCTTGGAACGTGGAAACTGAATGCCAAAGGGAAGGAAGAGGAGGAGGAGAAATTCTTGCTCTGGGATGTAGCGTGTATGGAGAGAAGGAAAGATGTTTTGATGATGAAGGGGAGAAAGTTCATGTAAGGGGTGTTAATGTTGAAAGTGACATATATAAGGAAATTTTTTGGTTAGGTTAGGTTGAGTTAGGTTAGGTTAGGTTAGGTTAGGTTAGGTTAGGTTAGGGTAGGTTAGGTTAGGTTAGGTTTGGTTAGGTTAGGTCAGGTTAGGTTGGGTTAGGCTAGGTTAGGTTAGGTTAGGCTAGGTTAGGTTAGGTTAGGTTAGGCTAGGTTAGTTAGGTTAGGTTAGGTTAGGCTAGTTTAGGTTAGGTTAGGTTAGGTTAGGCTAGGTTAGGTACTGATTGTTAGGATAGGTTAGGTTAGGTTAGGTTAGGTTAGGTTAGGTTAGGTACTGATTGTTAGGACAAGAGGATAGGAAGGTAATGTTAGGTTAGGTTAGGTAGTGACTGTTAGGACAAGAGGAGAGGAAGGTAAGGTTAGGTTAGGTAGGTTAGGTTAAGTACTGACTGTTAGGACAAGAGTATAGGAAAGTAAGGTAAGGTTAGGTAGGTTAGGTTAGGTACTGACTGTTAGGAAAAGAGGATAGGAAGGTAATGTTAGGTTAGGTTAGGTAGTGACTGTTAGGACAAGAGGATAGGAAGGTAAGGTTAGGTTAGGTAGGTTAGGTTAGGTTAGGTTAGGTAGGTTAGGTTGTGTTGGGTTAGATTAGGTAGTGACTGTTAGGACAAGAGGATAGGAAGCTAATGTTAGGTTAGGTTAGGTAGTGACTGTTAGGACAAGAGGATAGGAAGGTAAGGTTAGGTAAATGAGGTAAACAAATTAACAAACACAAAAAAGTGGAGTTGTTTGTGATACATACTCGAACAGGTCAAAGTTTTCCATTAGACGTGACATAAAAAAGGAAATTCTGACTGTTAGGAAGAGAGGGAGGGAAGATAGGTAAAGTAAATAAGGTAAATAAACAATAAATATATGGAGTTTTCTGTGTTATATACTCGAACAGGTCAAAGTTTTCCATTAGATGTGACATGAAAAAGGAAATTCTGACTGTTAGGGTTTTTACATAGGATTACATAGGAATAACAGACACCAGGAGACCTATTGGGGTTAGAGGATAGGAAGGTAGATAAGGTAAATAAGGTAAATAAGGTAAGGTAAAGGTAAAGGTAAGGTAAAGTTTTCTATAAATTGACACAAAAAAAAGGAAATACTAACTGTTAGGAAAGAGGGAAGCAAGGTAGATAACATAAATAAGGTTAACAAAATAAAAAAGGGTTTCCTGTGTTATATACTCAAACAGGTCAAAGTTTTCCTCTCTCTCAAACCCTGAAGGAAATAATCGTTGGCTGCTGCTGGCGTCTATTTTGTAATTCATTTATGCTCAAAGTTATGTAGGTTGGCGAGGATGAGCGGGACGGGAGATGAGATGAGGCGGCGCACTCCACCCTAATAACCCTGAAGCCAACACTCATCTGACTATGTGAACCTCTCGACCCTTACTTATACTCGACCCTTTTTTCAACATTTATTAGTTATGCTTTAGCTACTCGACCCTTGTACTCAACCCTTAAACTTGAACTATAAGGGGAACGGGTGGGAGAGAGAGAGAGAGAGAGAGAGAGAGAGAGAGAGAGAGAGAGAGAGAGAGAGAGAGAGAGAGAGAGAGAGAGAGAGAGAGAGAGAGAGAGAGAGAGAGAGAGAGAGAGAGAGAGAGACAGTATAAAGGGGAAAAACGCTCTGCCTCACTTATTACTGGAAGCGAAAAAAAAGAGAAGAGATAAAAAGGATCATTAGGATTATAAAAGAATAAAGTAGGAATACAAAGGAAGATTAGGCCTACTCGACCCTTATACTTGACCCACTCGACCCTTATACTCGACCCTTATACTCGACCCTTATACTCGACCGTTATATTCGACCATTGTACTTGACCCTGATACTCGACCCTTATACTTGACCCTTATACTCGACCCTTATACTCGACCCTTGTATATTCGACCCTTATACTTGACCCTTATATTCTACCCTTGTATTCGACCCTTGTACTCGACCCTTATACTTGACCCTTGTACTTGACCCTTGTACTCGACCCTTATATTCGACCCTTATACTTGACGTTTATATTCGACCCTTGTACTCGACCCTTATACTCGACCCTTATACTCGACTCTTATACTCGACCCTTATACTCGACCCTTATACTCGACCCTTATACTCGACCCTTATACTCGACCCTTATACTCGACCCTTATACTCGACATTTATACTCGACCCTTATACTCGACCCTTGTACTCGACCCTGATACTCGACCCTTGTACTCGACCCTGATACTCGACCCTTGTACTCGACCCTTATACTCGACTCTTATACTTGACCCTGATACTTGACCCTTATACTTGACCCTTACACTCGGCCCTTATACTCGGCCCTTATACTCGACTCTTATACTTGACCCTGATACTCGACCCTTATACTCGACCCTTACTCGACCCTGATACTCGACCCTTGTACTCGACCCTGATACTCGACCTTATACTCGACCTTACACTCGACCTTTACTCGACCCTTATACTCGACCCTTGTACTCGACCCTTGTACTCGATCCCCTTATACTCGACCCTTTACTCGACCCTTATACTCGACCCTTATACTCGATCCTTATACCCGACCCTTATACTCGACCCTTATACTCAACCCTTATACTCGATCCTTATACTCGACCCTTATACTCGTCCCTTGTACTCGATCCGCTTATACTCGACCCTTATACTCGACCCTTGTACTCGATCCGCATATACTCGACCCTTATACTCGCTCGACTCTTATACTCGACCCTTCCTCGCTCATGAATGCTTGTGTTGCTATTGCTGCCTTTTTCCACTCTCTTTCTCCCCCCCTCACACACACACACACACACACACACACACACACACACACACACACACACACACACACACACACAACACACACACACACACAGACCCTGATACACGTACACGATCTAATACCCTGAAGGCTTACCCAGCTCCCTGATCCTCTAATAAGGAAGAGGTTTAAGTTCGCTGCGTCCTGAGCTTACCGAGACGCACGCTTCCATGAACACAGCCTGCTTTCCCCTCCCCTCCCCTCCCCTCCCCTGTACCTCCCTGTGACGCTTGGGAAAAACGACAATAATATGAACATAGCTTCCCCTGCCCTCCCCTCCCCTCCCTGCAACGCTTGGAAAACACAACAATAATATGAACACAGCTTCCCTCCCATGCACCTCCCTGTGATGCTTGGGAAAAACAACACTAATATGAACACAGCCTCCCTCCCATGCACCTCCCTGTGATGCATGGGAAAAACAACACTAATATGAACACAGCCTCCCTCCCATGCACCTCCCTGTGGCCTGTGATGCATGGGAAAAACAACACTAATATGAACACAGCCTCCCTCCCATGCACCTCCCTGTGATGCATGGGAAAAACAACACTAATATGAACACAGCCTCCCTCCCATGCACCTCCCTGTGATGCATGGGAAAAACAACACTAATATGAACACAGCCTCCCTCCCATGCACCTCCCTGTGATGCATGGGAAAAACAACATAATATGAACACAGCCTCCTCCTGCACCTCCCTTGATGCATGGGAAAAAAAACACTAATATGAACACAGCCTCCCTCCCATGCACCTCCCTGTGATGCATGGGAAAAACAACACTAATATGAACACAGCTTCCCTCCCTCCCCTCCCTGTGACGCTTGGGAAAAACATATCAGTCAGAGAGAAATAATCGTTTTAAAGGAGGCTGGATAATTTCATGGATGGGGATGAAAGGTGGATGTAGGTAGTGTTCAGTAACAGGAACTACCACGTGTAGGTTTCACGGCCTCTTGTAGCTTCCTTATTTTCTTATGTTCTTATGTTCTTATTAATAGCAAATCAGTTATTGATGTAGCATAACTCAATACTAAGCGAATAATTTGTTCATTATCAGCCGTACAATTATCAAAACAAGAATGAGTGCAAGTTTATGTATTTCCCTTTTACATCTCTCTCTCTCTCTCTCTCTCTCTCTCTCTCTCTCTCTCTCTCTCTCTCTCTCTCTCTCTCTCTCTCTCTCTCTCTCTCTCTCTCTCTCTCTCTCTCTCTCTCTCTTAATAATAGTTATACACATATATTGATAGCGCTCTTAATGATCCTGAATAATAAGAATAATATTGATAACGACCATGAAAAGCTGAAGAGGAGAAAACGAAGAAAGAAGAAAAATCTGAATAATATAAAAAATAACAAGAATAACAATAAAGCCATCAACAAAAAACAAGAACAATCACAACAACAACTATACAAAAACAATAACACTAACAAACAAAAAAAACATATCCGAAGTTACCAAACACAATGAATTTTCCCTCATAATTTTTCCTCCCTTTTCCTTTCACGTGGCTTGTAAGTTTGTAACCAAATAGTTAAGTAATCAGTCCAACTTCTATGACTGAAAAAACCTAGCTAGCCCTGCCCCTAAGACCCTGCCTATCCCTAAGGGCGTGCGCGAGACCCCCTGAACCTGACGCGGGAGGGGGAGTAAGGGAGGAGAGGAGGAGGGGGGAAGATGATTGATTGATTGATTGACCGCGGGGAGGAGGAGGGGGGAAGAGGAGGGGGGGAGGGGGAGTGGGGGAAGAGGAGGGGGGGGAGGGAGGAGGAGGAGTGGGGGAAGAGGAGCGGGGAGGAGGAAGGGGGGAAAAGGAGGGGGGAGGGGGGAGGAGGAGGGGAGAGGAGGAGAGGAGGGGGAGGAGGGGGGATGGCGAGGAGGTTACTTCTTACGAGGGCTAATACTCGTAAATATCAGACAAGTTATATCCTGGCCTAGCAGTTACGTATGGTTTCCCAATGAGCCTTTAATTTCATTTTCTCTCTCTCTCTCTCTCTCTCTCTCTCTCTCTCTCTCTCTCTCTCTCTCTCTCTCTCTCTCTCTCCTCTCTCTTCTGTCTTGATTTTGTGCCATCTCTCGAAGGGAAAGCGTCACAAGAGAGGACACGAGGGAAATATTAAAGATTGCTACACTACAATCAAAATTCTTGTTTGGTGCGCGGCGAGGCATAATACCGCCGAGGGAATGTCAAGGGTGACGCGGCCTTAAAGCAAAACCTTAACCCCTTGAGACCCAGAACGTTATTTTCATTGTAATTTGGATACCTATAGACGATTTTTATGAATAATAGCAATATTTTATAGATATGACCTGTTTAATATCCTTGTCCACTAGTTAATTTGGTATATTCAGTCACTTTTCGTTATTTTATGGCTCGACAACATACATTTTTACCTAGCAAAGGAAAGATTTGGGTGTGAAGGCCTTAAAGCTTAAAGGCAACGAAAAGTGACGTCACTGCTATATTTTCATCTGTATTTTCAAATATTTCTAAAGACAGACACAAGTAGATTTTGTTCATATATACTGGACACACACACACGCACACACACACACACACACACACACACACACACACATACACACACACACACATACACACACACACACCCACCCACCCACACACACAACACACACACACACACACACACACACAGTCGGTGGTTTAGAGCGTGTCTGGTCATTGTGTGGTCGCGCGTTCAATACCCGCTTGTTCACGGAAATTTTTACTGACAAAAACGGGCGGTTAATTTTAATATCCCATTTGATTAAGGGGATGGTGTGTGTGTGGCGTGTGATCGCAGGTGAATGACACACACGCACGCACACACACACAGACACACACACAAACACACACACACACACACACACACACACACACACACACAAAACACACAAAACGAACATTGATTAAGGGCTAAGGGGGGGAGGGGGGAAGGGGGTGCGTTTAACTTCAAGGCAATGGCAAACGTATATCACAACCTCCATATAGGCAGCTCCTTCCAGACGAGCGATCACACGTCGCTTATTGGTCTACACAACAGCCAATATAACAGTAGCTTTCACGGCGGCTGCTGAAACGGAAGGATCAGCCAAGCGGAACAAGCAGAGGAGACGGAGGACTAAAGGCAGGGCAGGGGCAGGGCAGGCAAGGGGCAGGGCAGGGGCAGGGCAGGGGCAGGGGCAGGGGTAGGGCAGGGCAGGGGCAGGGGCAGGGCAGGGGCAGGGCAGGGCAGGGCAGGGGCAGGGGCAGGGGCAGGGGCAGGGCAGGGGCAGGGCAGGGGCAGGGGCAGGGCAGGGGCAGGGGCAGGGCAGGGGCAGGGCAGGGGCAGGGCAGGGGCAGGGCAGGGGCAGAGCAGGGGCAGGGCAGGGGCAGGGCAGGCAAGGGCAGGGCAGGGCAGGGGCAGGGGCAGGGCAGGGGCAGGGCAGGGGCAGGGCAGGGGCAGGGGCAGGGCAGGGGCAGGGCAGGGGCAGGGCAGGGGCAGGGCAGGGGCAGGGAAGGGCAGGGGCAGGGCAGGGCAGGGGCAGGGGCAGGGGAGGAAGGGCGCGTGAGTGTCATGGATAGAAGGAGGGAAGGACAGGTTGCGTCAAAACGGAGATAATTGAAGATAGAAAAATATAGCAAATAATGAATAAAAAAGGTGAGGAGTTCACACGAAAGTTGAGGAAGGAAAATAAGACAGAAAGGCGTGGCTGAGGAAACTGAAACAATGAAAAAATCTAGACAAGAAAGAGTATGGGAAGGAGCGGAGTCAAGAACAGCTGTAGGAAAGTGAATGAGGAGGCAATGCATCGTGTTAGAGGACGGAAAAAAGACATATATAATAATCAAGGCCTTGGTCGATTAAGGATATTCGACCAAAACCAAGGCAAGGAGTAACGCAATGATCGAAGAAAAAGACGCACCACCACCACCACCACCACAGCCACATCCACCTAAGAGCATGCCGGGGGTGGAAGAAGCAACGATAACTTTTGATTACCTCAAGACTCCTATACTTGGGTTTTTTCACCTATCTACTCGACAAAACCTACCAGATAACTATCCCCTCTTCTTCAATGACACTCAACTGTCTCCTTCTTCTACAATGAACATTCTAGGACTATCCTTTACTAAAAATCTGAACTGGAAATCTCACATCTCATCTCTTGCTAAAACAGCTTCTAAGAAGTTAGGTGTGCTGTGGCGTCTGCGTCCTTTTTTTTCTCCTTCCCAATTGCTTGCTCTCTACAGGGGCCTTATCCGCCCATGTATGGAGTATGCCTCACATGTTTGGGGAGGATCCACTCATACAGCTCTCCTAAACAGGGTTGAGTCAAAAGCTTTTCGTCTCATCAACTCCTCTCCTCTGACTGACTGTCTTCAATCTTTAAATCACCGCCGCAATGTTGCTTCTCTTGCTCTCTTCTACCGTTATTTTCATGCTCACTGCTCTTCTGAACTTGCTAACTGCATGCCTCCCCCCACTCCCGCGGCCTCGCTGCACAAGACTTTCTACTCATTCCCATCCCTATTCTGTCCATCTTCCTAATGCAAGAGTTAATCAGTATCTTTACTCTTTCATCCCTTTCACTGGTAAACTCTGGAACTCTCTTCCTGTTTCTATTTTTGCACTTTCCTATGACTTAAATCTTTTCAAAAGAAGAGTAACAAGACACCTCCCGAACTAAATTGGCTCACCCCTCTGTTTTTATTGTATTATCTTACTGTCTTCTTTATAGGGACTGGCAACTAAGCGGGCTTTGTGTTAACCATTTTTGTTGTGCCCTTGGACAGTTCCCTGTGATGTAAAAAAAAAAATATAATAATAATAATAAAAAAAAAAAAAAAAAAAAAAAAAAAAATGCTACCTACACTCTCAGAAATAAGGGGTACATTAAGGGTAGAATTGTTACATCGCACCATCACTACCCTTTCAAAACCCTATGTCCAGGCTGGAGGGTAGATGCTGCCGATTATACCCTTCATCTACCCTCTATCTACCCTTTTTAGACGAGAGGGTTGGAAAAGGGTATATTTGCGTCGATCCGAAAGGGTATATTTGTAAGGGTAGAAAAAGGGAAGCAGTATTTCATCACTACAAACACCCTTTTTCTACCCTTTTTTTCTAAGAGTGTACTTACTACCTACACTCGTCGACTTATATATATATCTATAAATATATCTTTGCCACTCACCCACTTGATGGTTTCCTAGCACTTCTCTTCTCCCTATGCCTTCTTCTCTTCTCTCTATAACAAAAAAAGGAATTGTAAGGAACAGTCATCGAATTTCATGGATATTTGGCACCCACTTTGGCACCCACTTGATGGTTTCCTAGCACTTCTTTTCTCCCTATGCCTTCTTCTCTTCTCTCTATAACAAAAAAAGGAGTTGTAAGGAACAGTCATCGAATTTCATGGATATTTGGCACCCACTTTGGCACCCACTTGATGGTTCCCTAGCCCTCCTCTTCTCTCTATGACTTCTTCTCTTCTCTCTATAACAAAAAAAGGAGTTGTAAGGAACAGTCATCGAATTTCATGGATATTAGGCACCCACTTTGGCACCCACTTGATGGTTCCCCAGCACTTCTCTTCTCTCTCTATGACTTCTTCTCTTCTCTCTGTAACAAAAAAAGGAGTTGTAAGGAACACTCATCAACTTTCATGGATATTTGGCACCCACTTTGGCATCCACTTTGGCACCCACATGATGGTTCCCTAGCACTACTCTTCTCCCTATGACTTCCCTCTTTGTCTCACTGGCTATGTGGGTTAAGGGCGCGTACAAAAGCCACCTGGAGTATTTCTTTACAAGTGGAAAGTGGAGCCCGTCTGTGTGAGTGGCGATGGGGCGTCCGTCATACAGGCGATTCCCTTGGGAGGTAGAGGGCAAAAAATATAGAAAGGAATACTGGGAAATATAAATGAAAGAGGGAGAAAAGTTTAAGGTGTGTTTTGGAAATTATCTTTGGGATGTATATGAAGCTATTATATGTATTAATGGATGGAGAGAGAGAGAGAGAGAGAGAGAGAGAGAGAGAGAGAGAGAGAGATGAGAGGAGAGAGAGAGAGAGGGGAGAGAGAGAGAGAGAGAGAGAGAGAGAGAAGAGAGAGAGAGAAGAGAGAGAAAGAGAGAGAGAGAGAGAGAGAGAGAGATAGAGAGAGAGAAAGAGAGAGATAAGATACGATTTCATCCTAGTCTAGACACTTTGCAAGTACCAACTACAAGGTTATTGACTATACAAAGCGCCGCCACGTCAGCATGAACTAGGCGGACTCGAACCGCTGACCGAATGCAAGAAAAAGAGAGAGAGAGAGAAAGAATGGAGAGAAGAGAGAGAGAGAGAGAGAGAGAGAAAAGAGAGAGAGAGAGAGAGAGAGAGAGAGAGAGAGAGAGAGAGAGAGGAGAGAGAAAGAGAGGAGAAAGAACGTAGAGCAAAATTTG
>JACEEZ010026166.1:0-11173 GCA_016584305.1 Chionoecetes opilio | reverse complement strand
AGGAGGAGCGCACCTTTTTTTCTTGATTATTCACCCTTCTCCTCTAAAGTCATCACTTTGTCCCTTTTGTCTTCTTTGGTCCTTTCCCGCTTGATTGAGGCTCACCAGATTTACGTTTGTTGGCCGTGTTGACGAGATATACAAAATTAATAGCACTGCACTGTACCGACGAGAGCGGGTAAACACAAGCTGGATTTTGTTCTACTGGCGGGAACTGGCAGAGTGGCGGTAGTGGCGGCCCTCACGCGGCTGTACGCACAAACATTTTAGCGCGCGCCATTCAAACTCCTTACTTTTCGTATTTTAAAATTATATTTAATTACCTGTATTTATTATTATTTATCCCGAGGGTTGAAAACCCGCGAGCCTGAAACCCGCAAGCATGAAGGGTTTACTGTATATCATGATATGCATAGTCTAATATTAATAAAAGAATTTCAACGTTGAGTGAAAACTACAAAATTTAGAAGGACTTTTAAAACAAATACCAATATAGTTACACATGTTAAAGCAGTCAGTTCTTACAGAAATGCCAATGCATGCACCAAGACACTATATTGAGCCAAACTCATGAAAGGAAAACACATGTCAGTGTCTGTAACTATTGACATAATGGCATACATTATGACATGGTGGCATCCTTAAGCAGCAGCCTGTCACGCTGCCAGGCGCACGATTATCATTTTAAGCTGTGAGGGCATGCCGTCAACAATACGAGTACGATGATGTTTGTGTGTGCTGTGGCAGACTGCAGCTCTGATTCAAGAAAAGAAGTAGAAAAACATCCATGTATGGCTAAGTTGAAGGCTGGGTAATATTTCCTTCAGCTAAGACCGAACCAAAACGAAGAAAGCTGGGAAATAGATGTAGCCCATGGAGGTTATAATAGGAGGCGGCATGCCGCGCATTCCTTGTTATCGGGTAAAGCCCCCCGCCCCCCCCCAATGCGGGGAGACCAAACACTTTCAACAACGTTTATTGAATGTTTTTGGATTGACTCAAAAAATTGAGTTTTTAGGGCGTCAATCATTGTGGTTGTTAAACATAGCAGTCGGATGGCGAGTCACCTCCGCCTCCTTTTTTTAAAAACCTGCCTGAGTAGACCCCCTTAGAGGGACGAGACGGGGTGGAGTCTTTACTACCTCCATGGGGTGGGGGGGTTTTTAGTTAGGGGTTTAGTTTAGCCCACACGAGGGTTTGGGGGTTGTGCAGTGGGGGGGTGGGGTGTGTTGGGGTGGGGGGGTGGTGGTGTTGTGGTGGTGATATAATATTAATATGGATAATTTCATGGTTTGGGGATGAAAGGTGGAGTGGGTAGTTTTAAGTAACAGGAAAAACCACGTGTAGGTCCCCCAGCCTCTTTTAGTTCCTTATTTATATGTTCTTATGCTCTATCTTTATATTAAAAGCAAATATAATTATGGTAAAAGGTTTTTTTTTTTGGTTTGGGTTTTTTCATGGAAAACGGAGGGCCCCGGCCCCCGGCGTTTCTGTTTCCCGTGTGTCAGCCAATCAGGTGGGGATGTGGGCTTTGGTTTGGACTCGCAGTTTATCGTATTTTTCTTTTAAATTTAAAAGTTTAAAATTTTTATATATATATATATATATTATATATATATATATATATAATATATATAGAATATATATTATATTATATTTAGGGTGGTCCTAGTATGTATGTAAAATTTTAATTTTGAAAAAACTTTATGTTCCAAACCCCGGATTTTAGGTTTTATGTTATGAAAATCCTATGTGAGAAAATTTTTCCCACCCAAAATCGGTTCACAAAAAGGGATGTTGCACACGCCCCCAAAAATTTTCACCCTGGCCCGGGCTCCAGGTCCCCCCTCAGTTGAGGTATTAGCCGCTCAAAAGGCGGGGGTATCGTGTTTTGCCGGGCTCTAAACTGGGGGCCTGGTGGGGGCCCCAGGGTGCGCTTCCGGGGCCCGGGAAACCCCTTTCCGGTGGTCCGCCCCCATTTGGGGAGGAACTGAAGCTGCTCCCACCCTTTTGTGGGGGGACCCGTTGAACTTTTGGGATGAGCGAAAATCCTTTTTTCCGCTTTGGTCATTAACCACAGCGGGGGTTCCGGGACGATTGAGGGGGACCGCGGGGAAACCCCTCGCCCATCTGCCACGAGTCCGGTGGCAGATCGAGGAAGGCCCCATCCCAGGTGTAGTTTCCCGGAAAAAAGGGAGAGTACGTCCACAAACGAAGTTTTCCCAGGTGGAGATCTGGGGACCGATTTTTGGAAAAGCGTGACTTTTTTGGGGGCCGGTCCCCCCGTCAAATTCCTTCGGAAAGGGCCGTAACCAGGGCTTTTTTGGTCTCGCAGGACACGTCGGAGTCGAAGAAGGACACCCCAAACCCAGTTCTTCGACACTTCCCCACAGATGGCTTGACAGTTTCGCCCAGGCGACGTTTTGATCCCCAGGGTCGACTTGTCGTAGGTCCCGGGGCCCTTTTGATGGGGTTCGAGGTCGATTTCGGGGGGCTTGAACCGGGGGAAAAAAAGGCCTAATCCGGGCCTTTTGCTTTTAGATCGGACGACGAAGGGGCAAAAACCGCTGGAGTCCACGCTCCTCCTTCTTCTTTAAAAAGGGGAAAACGGGCCCCCGGGGAACACCCCAAAATTTTGAAGGAGTAGAGGATTTTTGAATCCATCTGGCCTGGGGGGGGGCCCTTTTTTGTCCAGGAGCAAGGAATAAAATTCCCCCGGAGGGGCCCCACCGGGGGAAAATGATGAAAAAGTTTGCCCAATTTCCCGGGAAAGTCATCGCGAAGGCCCTCACGCTTTTGAAGGATTTAAAGGGAGTCCATCGAAGAGCCTAAATCCTGACGCCTCTTAGAACAGTCGCCATTCCCTCCCCCATGATTCCCTTTGCCGAAGTCCCTCGGTCGTGCTCTCCCATGGGGTTTTGGAAGCGTTTGAAGAGAAAGATGCTGGGGCGAATGAGGAACACCCAAGAAAAACGGACGAACACCGCATGTACCACCACCCAGGATATGGTAAAGACAGGCGAAATCCCAGAGGCTTTCCCCATTTTCTGTTCGATGAGGACACGGGGGCCCCGTTCTCGGCCCGGTTTTGGTTTCCCGTGGGGGTCGAAGGCCTTTCCCGGGACTACCGGTCCGCAAAATCCCCAGGGTCTCCAGGGCCGAAAACCACCGCGCCGCCATGTTTCTCCCCCGGGCCCACTGCCCAACTTGGGGGACGGCGAGCAGTTGGGGGGCCTCCAACCCCGGGAAATGTGATCGGGAGACGGTCCACATGTTCTTTCGTGGCAGGTCCATCACGAGCTTCCCCAATCCCAGTGGACCCCCAGGGGAAGTTCCTGACCAAAACCCTCTCTGATTTTTGGGGGCCATGGCCCGCCCCGATGTTTAAAGCTTTGGCGTGGAGGATGAGGGGTGATGTTGAGCTCTTCGACTTTCGGCCTAGGCAACGTGCGGTTCAGCACCCCCGTATGTCGCCGGAAAACGATCGGTCAGCTTGGTTCGACCCAGGTGGCCGCCAGGCGGGAAAGGGGGGACGGTTTTTCGTGGCCCTTTTCGCCCGTTTTCGCAGGACTCGCTCCTCCAATTTGCCCCCTTTTTCTTCATCTGAGAAAAACAGCTGAAGTTTTGGGGGGAGCGGGGCCGACGGCGAGGACCGAGCGGGCCACAGATGAGGAAGGGGCACCCTCTCTTGTTTGCGGGGGAAAAAAAGGGCAGGGGCCCTTTTCCCAAGCAAAAGAGATTGCCTGGCCCCTTTGAGCAGAAAGGGGACGGAATCGACGCCCCCCCTTTCCTTCCTCGACGCCCTGGCCCCCTTTGGGGCGAGGAGGAACTCTTTGTCCCCCCCGGGTTTGGCATCAGGTCAGCGAAATTCCCGTGGCCACGTCAAAGGTTGTCGAGAATTTACCTCAAAACCCTTTTTTTTCGAGATTTAAAGCCTCCGATCCCCGGATAGCGCCTTTTTTTAGGAGTCGTACTCCCGAGGGGGCTTTCTAATTTTTTTTTTGGTGAAAATTTTGGGTCTTTTCGGATCATGGGACCCGGGCCCCCCTTTATCCCAAAACTGACCCACCAGGGGGGTCAGGGGCCAAAGGCGTGACATCGGGAGAGTCATCTTTTTGAGGTGGGACGGGGGAGAACGACCCGAGAACCTCTCGGGTTGGAAGGGATTTTGGACCCAATTCCCTTTCCTTTTGGGGAAACCCCACAAGAAAATCTTTGTCCTAGTCGCCATATAAAACTGAAAAAAAAGGAGAATATTTTCAGAACTTAATTTGTGACAAGTAGAAGGGAATTTCGGAAGGAAAAAAATTTTTAAAAATGGGAAAGGAGGGAAATGGAGTATTTTCCCAAAACACCATGACCAGTAAAACGAGTCACAGGGGGAAAACTTCGGGTCATGTGTCCCAAACATCTTCCTACGAGCCGAATTCCAAAAAAAAATTTCAGGGGATTTCCATTGAATGGTAAAAAAATTTTCCCGGGTTAGGAAAAAAAAACAATTCCAACTTTTGTTTTTTAAGGACCACCCTTTTATATATATATTATATATAAAATTTTAATAATATATATTATATATATATATATATATATATAATATATATAATATAATTTTTAAAATTTATATATATAATAATATATATAAAATATATATATAATATATATATATATTCCCCTTTTTGTTACTTTGGATGCAGTTTAGTTTACTGCAATATGTGGTCGCTGAAAATTAAATGTAAATAAAACTAAGGTAATTGTATTTTCTAAAGGAAAAAGTTAGGAAAATGTACTTTTTAAAGTTTGGTAAAAAAATTTATTGATGTTTTTGGGACGCTACGTGTATCTAGGAGAAAATTTCAATTTCCCTTTGGATGTTTCAAAACCCCAAAGCAAAAGCAAGTCATAAATGAAAAAGGGGCTACATTTTTGGTTATTGGGGAAAAAAAAAATTTAAACTTAATACCCTTTTGGATCTATCCTTGATCTGTAGGGACACACTTGTAATGCCTGTGATGCTGAAAGGTTGTGAAGTATGGGGCTTTTGGTTTAATATTCAACAGCTAAACACTGCACGTAATAAGTTTTACAAAAAGACTACTTAAGTTAGTAGGCCACATCAACCTGTATAAATTTTGGTGATCGGGGATGTAAGAGCTTAGAGGCGGTTATAGGAAAACAGAAGGGTTAAACTTTTGGTTTTGGTTTATTCCCAATGGTCGAGGAAAAATTTTTCAAATGCTTTATATTTTTTCAAAAAAAAGTTTACATAAAAATGAAACACAAATAAATCACCCGGCAAACCCTAAGGAAATAGAAAATCCAAAAAAGCCCGGAATGTCGGGACAATTTATTTCAGGCTGCATTTATTAAAGAGCTGTGGCTTAAGGAAGCGTTTAAGTGGGTCGATTTGATATGTATAAAAAAAAATTGGTGGAAGAAGGGGGAGAAAAATTTGGCGTGTGAACAAACGGGACTAATGACTAGGTACAAAACCAAGAATTTTTTATTGAAACCCTAAACAGTATGCTATTAAATATGAAATTTTAAAATGGGGAAACAGAAAATTTAAACCAAATTTGTATTTGGAAAGGGTTTTCCCAAAAATGTTAGTATAGATAAAAGGTTGTTTTATAGTACTGCAAATAAATTTGGTGATAAATTTTTCATTATTATTTTTTGTGTAAGCATTTTGGGAGAAGAGGAGTTTATACCTCAAGAAATATTATCATGATAACCCAAAGGGTTTTGAAATGCAACAGTTTTTTTTGACCCCTACAAAAACGCGTACTAGTACAATTTAGCCAAGGTTTTTTTTGTTGGATTTTGGGAAATGTTTTGAAAATATAAGGTAGTAGGGAAAAGATTTATGATATAGTTTGAGTTTAAAGGTTTTAAATGGGGTCTATTTTTGTTTAGTGATTATCGTATACCCGTCTTGGGTTTCTGGAGATAATAAACCTTTTAAACCTTTCAAAACTTTTTAAACCCCAAAAAACAGAAAAAGAAAAAGAAAAATTTCACTGGTAAAAGTATAGAGAAAAATGTTTTAGTATTGAGAGATTTAAAAATCCCCATTTTTTTTTTGTAAAAAGGGGCGTCCAAAACCCGGCATTTCGTTGCCATTTTTAATCACATTATGATGCGGGAACTCAATTTTCGTTTTTGGTTTATGCGGGGAAGTATTGCGGGGGGGCAAAAACGCGGGGGCCCTTTTTTTCAACGTAATGCTGCATCATATCGTCAGCTGTCGTGCCTGCCCCTTTCTTTTTCTATCAAAAGCTTATTACTGTTATTTACAAGGATTTCTCAGTGCTACTATAGCGTGCGGTCTACATCGGGCCTGCAGTCTAAAACCCCCCCTAACGTGCGGTCTACAAAGAAACCCCCCGGACCTGAAAAAGGGCCCGACTAACCCCCATAGCTTTAATGTGCATTCTAACAAGTCCACACTGGGCCTGACATGACCTTCCCTGAACCCGGTTTCCGGGGGCCCCACCAAAAATTATAAAATAGGAAAACAAAAGAAAATAATGTCTCATTTTCCTCCGAAAATTCAAGCCGAAAAAAATCAGTCTGGGGCACACTTAACCCTCTTTCAAAAAATGTTGAAAGGGAAATTTTACAGAAGTGTCATCTTTACAGAAGAAACAGCGGTTTTAAAATTTTACGTGGCAGCAAAACTTCTGGAAAACCCCCCACAAGGAGCAGAGCCTTTTTCATCGGTGGGTAGTGGGTTTGGCAAAAAAAAAAAAAGGACCGGGGTGGGGGAAAATCGGCTGTGTTGATAAAACATTTTAATGTTTATTTTTTTTATAAAAACTCTACTGTATAATAGACAAAATCATATAGGGAATAGTAAGGGGGGGAGCCTGAAGTGTAAGAGTGGAGAGTGTAAGTAGGGAGTAAAAAATGGAGGGCCCCAAGTATAGTGGGAAAGGGCCCGGTTTTGGGCGCTTTTCTTTTTGTGCAAATGTCCCCGGGAGACCGCACGCTATAGTGAAAAAGTCCCGGAGACCCGATGCTATAGTGCAAATGTCCCCGGGAGACCGAAGGGTATAGTGCAAATGTCCCAGGGACCCCATGCTATAGTGCAAATGTCCCAGTTTGACCCCCAGCTAAAAGTGCAAATTTCCCGGTAGACCGCACGTATGGTGCAAAAAGTCCCCGGGAGGGCCCCCATGCTTTGTGCAAATGTCCCGGGAGACCGCATGCTATAGTGCAAATGTCCCGGAGACCGCCCTGCATAGTGCAAATGTTCCCCGGGAGACCGAAAGTATAGGCAAATGTCCCGGTAGAACCGGGATGCTATAGTGCAAATGTCCGGTAGACCGCCGCTATAGGCAAATGTCCCGGTAGACCGACGTATAGTGGGAAAGTCCCGGTTTGGACCGCACGTATAGTGCAAATGTCCCGGTAGAACCCCAAGCTTTAGGGAAAGTCCCCCCGGGAGACCGCACGCTTTTAGTGCAAAGCCCGGGGAGACCGCACGTAAGTGGAAAAAGGGCCCGGGAGACCGCCGGGTTAGTGCAAAAAGTCCCTGTAGACCACACGCTAAAAGTGCTTTAAAGTCCCCCGGGGACCGCACGCAGGGGTAATGTCCGGTAGACCGCACGCTATAGTGCAAATGTCCCGGTAGACCGCACGCTATAGTGCAAAAGTCCCCGGGAGACCGCACGCATAGTAAAAATTTTCCCGGTAGACCCCAAAGCTATAGTGCAAATTCCCGGTTTTGACCGCACGCTATAGTGGGAAAAGGGCCGGTAGACCCCACGCTATAGTGTAAAGTTTCCCCGGGAGACCAAAACCCCTATAGTGCAAAAAGTCCGGTAGACCGCAGCTATAGTGCAAATGTCCCGATAGACCAACCCCCATAGTGCAAAAGTTTCCCCGGGAGACCGACGCTATGTGCAAAGTCCCGGTAGAAACCCCACGGGTATGTGCCCAAAAGTCCCGGGAGACCACACGCTATAGTGCAAATGTCCCGGTTTGACCCCACGCTATAGTGCAAATGTCCCGGTAGAACCCCAAGCTTTTTAGGGCAAATGTCCCGGTAGACCCCACGTATAGTGCAAATTCCCCGGTTTGGGCCGCACGCTATAGGCAAATGTCCCGGTTTTGACCGCACGCTTTTAAATGCAAATGTCCCCCGGGAGACCGCACGCTATAGTGCCCAAAAGTCCCAGTAGAATGAAAGCTATAGTAGCACGGATTTTTTTCTTTCTATTTAAGGTCATAAATATTATTAAAAAGGATTTTCTTTGTATGAGAGGTTATATTATATTATCTGGCTCTCTCTGGGAAAAAGTCAGCCCAAAGTTTTGATGATTTTTAACAGTAAACTCCCGCCCCCCATCATGTGCTGGGGGAAATAATGGGCCCAGTGTTGGGGCACACACCCGTTTTGCATTTAATTCCCGCATCACAAATGGGGAGGGAATGTAGTTTGGACGCACCTTAAAAAATAACCCCAAATTTAACCTTAAACCCAACCCAACTTAATTAAAAACCCATCCTTTCTAACCTGAACCTTTTTTAACCCGAACCTTTAACCTTTCCCTTTCCAAACCCGTAACCTCCTAAAGGGTCCAAAAATAAAAGTTTTAAAAAAATAACCCCAAAAACCCCAGATTTTAAATTTCCCAGCCCCGGATGCGCACGGAAAAATTACTCCCAAAAAAAAGAGATACAAGTCACAAAAAGAGGGAAAAGGGGGGCATTTTAAACAAGGAGACGTATTCCTCCCCCCACCTAAAAAAGTTCTATATCTCCGAAAAATAAATTTATTTTTCGACGGAAAGCTAAATGAGAAAAGGGCTCTTTGAATACAATAAGGGAAAAAAAAAACCATGCTCCAATTTTTGTAGGGAAAATTTGGTTTCTACGTAAAATAAATTTCCAAAGGTTTGGTAGATATGTTTTTTTTTTTTTTAGTTAGGTAAAGGTTAGGTTTTTTTTTGTTTTTTTTTTTAAAGTTAGGTAAAGGGACGTTTGGGTTTTTAATGGACGAGAGTTTCCCCGTTCGCACAGACCTTATTACCCCTTTTTTTGTAATTTTTTTTCCCCCCCTATACTGTACACTAACTCTATTGCGCCCAAAATACAAAAATGATGTATATATTGAAATTTCCTTTTGTTTTCTATAGCGCAGGGGCAGACACCCCTCCTCCATCAAACTCTATTTCGAACCCCGGGCCCCGGAGGCATGCGACCCAGGATTTTCGGGTGGATCAGGGGAAATTTAAACCCAGGGGAGGGGAGCCAAATCATAGCAGCTACCAAAAAGCCAATGAAAAGGGGGCATTTTTTTTTCCCTCAGCAAATCAATCAATCAATCATTAGGGGCATACGGGTGGGGGGGGCGTCGGGCCCCGCCCCCCCTCCCACGCCATCCCCCGGGGGCACCACGCGCGAGTTCCCATGCAAAGGGTCCTTTCCCATACCCAAACAGCTCTCCCAAAAAAAATCAAAATTGCCCCAGGGCCAAAGAGCCTTGTGGGCGCCCCTTGGGGGTCCTCCCCGCCCGGGTTGTCTCTTACCCGATACAACCCCCAAAGGGAAGGATCGGTTTTTAGGGGTTTTGCGTGCCCCCTGCCCATATAGCCCAAGTTGGGGGCTGGGCGGGCTATGGGGGGTAATAGGCCTGATTCAGTTTTCACGGTGCAATCACTGATTTTTACACGTAATCTCCCAGCGTACCCCATAATTTTGCGAAGCATATTCCCCAAAGGGATTGATTGTCTCTTCAAGTCATATTTAGTGTCCATGTCTCACAACCATAGAGTAGGGGAAAGGGGTTTAAAAACGGACTTGAAGATCCCGGGTCTTTGTCCTCCTGCCCCAGGGACCTACCCAATGCCAAATACTCCCGCTGAGCGAGTCCATAACACCGTGGGCTATCCCAATCCCCCGTAAGACTTTTTGACGTGACCCGCCGTCATTATGGACTGCGCTACCAAGGTATGTAACTTTCCAAGATCTCAATGTCCTCGCCACATGCCATGAACAGACTGTACTGCTTTCAATCAGTAAGTCTCCAAACACCTGGACTTTGGTCTAAGCCAGGAGACCTCAAGTCCCAAAGGCTTAGCCTCCTCGTGCAGCGCCTCGAGAGCCACACCAGGACCTCCAGCGACCTCAGCAAAGATTACTGCATCATCGGCAAAAACAAGAATCAGTGATCTTGATGTTGCCGACGGATGCTCCACAATCACTTTGATCTACAACCTTGTCCAAAAACCCAGTCCATACAAGCGTTGAAAAGTGGAGGGGGCAAGGACGCACCCCTTTCCTCACTCCTGTATTCACAGGAAAGAAGCTGGATACACCTGCCCCACACTTCACAGCACTCTCAGTCCCAGAATACAGACCATTATATTGGGTCAGCCAATCAGGCACACTAATTAATAGCCAATCAAAGGCTATTATAATTTTTGAGCGGCCAATCATAGGCTCTTAATTAAAAAAAGCTCCTAAATTTGTATCCCGCCTTAAAAGTCAGTTGGCTTTTTGACATGGAGTGTGGAGGATGTTCAGTGACAGGTCCGTATCATCAGTGACTCTTGGAAAGCCTATAGTGGCCTCAGCGACCTGGGATATACACCCAGAGTCGTGGGAAACCCCTCTAAGAGCTTTTGTGGATCCAGTGACGCCGGGTCCACACCAACAATATTGAAAGTCTCTGGAAAGACATTAAGAGCTGGGTGCTCAGGCTGGGTCTGCCACAGTCACCAAGACACCAAGCAGGTTAAGAGTGTTAAGGTTAGGTTAGGTATACTTTGTGGTTAAGTTAGGGTTAGGTTTCATTAAAACCTATAAGGTTAGGTTATGTTTCATTAAAGCCTATAAGACCCTGACAAATTTTTTCCCGGACAAGTTCAGTGCTTTTCTGATGGAATTTTTTTTTTTTTTTTTTTTTTTTTTTTTTTTTTTTTTTTTTTTTTTTTTTTTTTTTTTTTTTTTTACGATGGTTTTGCACAAAAAAAAACTATCTCCCTTAGAAACAAGCACCTATTTTAGGCCAGAAAAACTAGTCGGTGTCTCTGAAAAAGACCGTGAAACTCTCGTCCATTATTACCAAGGTGGGTTAGTAAAGGTTTTTAAAAATAGGTTAATTTTTTTTGTGCATTTTCAAAAATTTTTTTTCCCTTCCTTTTTGGGGGGATTTTTTTTTTTCAAA
>JACEEZ010026165.1:145000-147500 GCA_016584305.1 Chionoecetes opilio | reverse complement strand
CCAGAAGTGCATTCTTATTACTGCATAGGATCTTTATTTATACACAACATACAAAAGGGTGAAGATGATGTATCCAAAAAACTATATTTTAACAGATATGCCTACTACCTTTCTGGCTATCCAAAGAATGTCGCCCAGTAAGATTGGCTTAAAAAATGCACTGCCATGAGGTCAGGTTGTTCTGAGGCACAGGCACAGGCACACCATCAGGGCCAGGGTCGTGCCAGGACTAATGATGCCATAAAGTTATATGAAAAACGTGACAAAAACACTAAACCAGTTAAATTTGTGGGTAAATTTCCAGATGAACACCGAACTTCCTTTGGTGGACGAAACAATTTTTTTCTGATGAGTTTTGATGTGTTTTGAATTAATCTGCTAACCGTTTCTGTCGCAAATAATGTTTTTTTTTAATTAGCAAAAATGAAAAAAAAAAAATTTGAACCTAACCTAACCTTTACCTAACCTAACATTTACCTAACCTAACCTAACCTAACCTAACCTAACATTTACCTAACCTAACCTATACCTAACCTAACCTAACCTAACCTAACCTAACCTAACCTAACCTAACCTAACCTAACCTTTACCTAACTTTAAAAAAAAAAAAAAAAAAAACTAACCTTTATCTAACAAAACAAAAACAAAAACAAAAAATTGCGACAGAAAGGTTAGCAGATTAATTAAAAAAACATCAAAGCTCACCAGAAAAAAATAGTTGCGTCCACCAAAGTGAATTCTGTGTTCATCTGGAATAATACCAATTTGTGAAAAAGAATGACTGAGTATGTTTGCAACGGTTCCAAAGGAGGACTTAAAACATTTTCTGCTATGGTGCCCAGCCTACAGTAATGAAAGAAGGAAAAGTGTGAGGCTACAACAACCTTACCTAGAGGCGGAAGAGGCTATAGTGGGGGAGTATTTGTTTGGAGAGGGGAATGTGGAAGAAGCAAAAAGAACAATCAACAGTTTTTGGATGACCAGAGAAAATAAGAAGAAAGAAAAAGAAAGAAACTAATAAGATAGAATAAGAGAAGAAAACTAATTAAAGACCCAGACAGCAAGAAGAAACACGTCAGGGAGTGCCGCTGAAAAAGGCCTGACTCCCGACCCACAACTGTTGAAAAAGGCCTGACTCCCGACCCACAACTGTTGAAAAAGGCCAGACTCCCGACCCACAACTGTTGAAAAAGGCCAGACTCCCGACCCACAACTGTTGAAAAAGGCCAGACTCCCGACCCACAACTGTTGAAAAAGGCCTGACTCCCGACCCACAACTGTTGAAAAAGGCCAGACTCCCGACCCACAACTGTTGAAAAAGGCCTGACTCCCGACCCACAACTGTTGAAAAAGGCCTGACTCCCGACCACAACTGTTGAAAAAGGCCAGACTCCCGACCCACAACTGTTGAAAAAGGTCAGACTCCCGACCCACAACTGTTGAAAAAGGCCTGACTCCCGACCACAACTGTTGAAAAAGGCCTGACTCCCGACCCACAACTGTTGAAAAAGGCCTGACTCCCGACCCACAACTGTTGAAAAAGGCCTGACTCCCGACCCACAACTGTTGAAAAAGGGCAGACTCCCGACCCACAACTGTTGAAAAAGGCCAGACTCCCGACCCACAACTGTTGAAAAAGGCCAGACTCCCGACCCACAGCTGTTGAAAAAGGTCAGACTCCCGACCCACAACTGTTGAAAAAGGCCAGACTCCCGACCCACAACTGTTGAAAAAGGCCTGACTCCCGACCCACAGCTGTTGAAAAAGGCCTGACTCCCGACCCACAACTGTTGAAAAAGGCCTGACTCCCGACCCACAACTGAACTGAACTGAACTGAACAATCATGTACCAAGTAGAGAGTGGCTACTTCTTTTATGTTGTACTGGTACCGGTAGTGAGAGTACAATGTTTGGCAAGTACCAGTGACGTTACCAATCCCGACGCTATTTTTTGTGTACCGGGGGGCATATTTCCGTTTTCTGTAAGAGTATGTGGCGTTTACTCTTGAACACGTCAGGTTAGGTTACGATAGGTTACGGTTAGGGTAGGTTGGGTTTACCTGGTCCGTAATGGTAACTTTGCGTGGGAATCACAATAAGGATATTTTCGAGAAGTTCCTAGGGTTAGGTTAGGTTAGGTTAGATTAGGTTAGGTTAGGTTAGGTTACGATAGGTTACGGTTAGGGTAGGTTGGGTTTACTTGGTTCGGAGTGGTAACTTTGCGTGGGAATCACAATAAGGGTATTTTCGAGAAGTTCCTAGGGTTAGGTTAGGTTAGGTTAGATTAGGTTAGGTTAGGTTAGGTTACGATAGGCTACGGTTAGGGTAGGTTGGGTTTACTTGGTTCGTAGTGGTAACTTTGCGTGGGAATCACAATAAGGGTATTTTCGAGAGGTTCCTAGGGTTAGGTTAGGCTAGGTTAGATTAGGTTAGGTTAGGTTAGGTTAGGTTACGATAGGTTACGGTTAGGGTAGGTTGGGTTTACCTGGCTCGGAGTGAT
>JACEEZ010026165.1:130000-137500 GCA_016584305.1 Chionoecetes opilio | reverse complement strand
TATTTTGGTAAAACTTTGGAAGAAGTCCTTCACCCCTATCTTTTTTTTCTTCCCCCTCTAGCCAACAAGCCTGGGGAACTGGCGGGAATACGGGGTTTTTGGGTGGGGGAAGCAAATATAAGTGATTTATGGCTCCCCAAAAAATCATCAAAGTCACTATATGTAAAAATCTAACCTAACCCAACCTTAACCACAAAGTATACTTAACCTAACCTAACCTTAACCACAAAAGTATACCTACCTAACCTAACCTAACCTTAACCACAAAGTATACAACTAACCTTAACCACAAAGTACTACCTAAAACCTTAACCACAAAGTATACCTAACTAACCTAACCTTAACCACAAAGTATACCTCCAACCTAACCCAACCTTAACCACAAAGTATACCAACCTAAACCTAACCTAACCTAACCTTAACCACAAAGTATACCTAACCTTAACCACAAAGTATACCTAACCTTAACCACAAAGTATACCTAACCTAACCTAACCTTAACCACAAAGTATACCTAACCTTAACCACAAAGTATACCTAACCTAACCTAACCTAACCTTAACCACAAAGTATGCCTAACCTAACCTAACTGGACTTAGAATTTTTTGAGGCACCTCATATTTCATAGCGGCCGTGTGGGTTAACCAAGGCTGAGCGCACGCTGGAACCTTTACAGATGTGAAGTACAATAAGCATACAATGCAGTGCGGCTAGTTCATTTCAGTCAAAGCCGGAAGGATGAGTTCCAAAGTATTTCCATTATTTTTTACTATTTTTATTATTATTTTTTACTATTATTTTTTACTATTATTTTTGACTATTATTTTTGACTATTATTTTTGACTATTATTAGTGACTATTATTTTTTACTATTATTTTTAACTATTATTATTAACTATTATTTTTTACTATTATTTTTAACTATTATATTTTACTATTATTTTTTACTTTTAATTTTGACTATTATTATTTTTGACTATTATTTTGACTTTTATCTTTTACTTTTATTTTTTACTATTATCTTTTACTGTTATTTTTTACTATTATTTTTACTATTATTTTTACTATTATTTTATCTATTATTTTCTGACGATTATTTTTATTACTATTAGTTATTATTTTTTTAATGAATATTTTTACCATTATTTTATTTATTATTTTTTCTACTAATACTTTTACTAGAATTTTTATTTATCATTTTCTGACGATTATTTTTACTATTATTATATTTTTTTACATCACAAGGGACTGGCCAAGGCGAGGGGAAAGGGGTGACTATAAAAAACCCTGTTGATTTCTAGTCCCTGTAAAACATAAATAAATTAGTTTTAACCCCTTGAAGCCCAGAACGTAATTGCCATCGTAATTTGTGTACCATTATACGATTTTGATAAGTATAAGCAATATTTTAATAGATATGACCTATTTAGTATCCTTGTCTACTAGCTAATTTGGTTTATTTAGTTACTTTCGTAATTTTATGGCTAAACAAAACTATTTTTTACAGCAAAGGGAAAAAACGGTTTCCCGAAGGGGGGAATAGTAGCCCAAATTTTTACTTTGGTAAATTTCGTTATTTGGGGAAATTTTGAGGGCGAAACTTAGTGCTTTCCTAACAGTTTGTGCGGTGAAAGAGGACTCTTTTTTCGGAAAAAATTTTTTTTTCAGGTGTAGGGGTGCCCCATATACTACTACATATACTACACACTCACACTACACACTCCACTACTACAACATACTCCCAGCTACAAACCTACACCACAACACTAACACACACACACACCACACACACCCACAACAACACACACACATACAAACACCTACACATATTTCACATATAAACACACATACACACACAACACACACTACACCACACACAACAACACACACTTCCACTCACAACTAACAACCTTTAAAACTACACTACTACATACCTTTTTAAATAAACTAATTACTAATATTTCACTACATTACTACTACTAACCTTACTACTTCTACCTTTCTCTATACTATACTACTATTATTACCGTCTTTTTGATATTCGTTCCTATCTCCTCCCTCCCCCTCCTCCTCCCCCTCCCCTCCTCCTCTCCTCCTCCCCCTCCTCCTCCTTCCTCCTCCTCCTCCTCCTCCTCCCCCCTCCTCCTCCTCCCCTCCTCCTCCTCCCCCTCCTCCTCCTCCTCCTCTTTCCTCCTCCTACTTTACAATGGCCCTTTTGTTTGCCTGTTGGGTTTGGGTAATTTCGGAGTTTTTAAAGTCTTGTGGTGTTGTGTGGTTTTGTTGGGTGTGTGGGGGTTGTGTGTGTGATGTGTGTGTGTGTGTGTTGTGGGGTTTTGGGGTTTGTGTGTGTTTGTTTGGGGTGTGTGTGGTGTGGGTTTTGTGGGTGTGTCTCTGTGTGTGTGTGTGGTGTGTGTGTGTGTGGTTTTGGGGTGTGTGTGGTTGTGGTGTGTTATTATTACCCACTATCAATTTTTTTTATCCTCCAGCCTCGTTCAGTCAATAAATAAATATATAAATAACACGCGACAGGATGATTTAATTAACAGGATGATTAACAACGATACAAACAGTAGCACAGTTATCGTAGTAATTAAACACAGGAGTCACACTATTACATTACCCGGTCACACACACACACACAGACACACACAGACACACACACACCCCACACAACACACCACACACACACAACACAAACACACACACACACACACACACCACACACACACACACACAACACACACACCACACACACACACACCACACACACACACCCCACACACACAAAACCACACAACACCACACACACAAACACACACACACCACCAAAACAACACACCACACCACACACACACACACACACACACACACACACACACACACACAATAATATAATACTTTTCGCTTTTCCATTCATGTATTAAATTATTTATTCGCTATTTTCTATATTTCTTAAGATTTATCCATAATTTATCCATCTATCTATCTATCTATTATCAATTAATCTATATCTATCAGTCTATCTATCTATTTATCTATCTATATATCAATTAATCTATATCTATAAGTATCTATCTATCTATCTATCTATCTATCAATTAATCTATCTATCTATCAGTCTATCTATCTATTTATCTATCTATATATCAATTAATCTATATCTATAAGTATCTATCTATCTATCTATCTATCTATCAATTAATCTATCTATCTATCAGTCTATCTATATATCTATCTATCTATCTTTCTATCTATCATGAAATCTATCTATCTATCAGTCTATCTATCTATCTATCAGTCTATCTATCTATCTATCTATCTATCTATCAATTAATCTATCTATCTATCAATTAATCTATCTATCTATCAGTCTATCTATCTATCTATCTATCTATCTATCTATCAGTCTATCTATCTATCTATCATCTATCTGTTTATCTATCTATCTATCAATTTATCTATCTATCTATCTATCCATCTATCAATTAATCTATCTATCTATCAGTCTATCTATCTATCTATCTATCTATCAATTAATCTATCTATCTATCTATCTATCTATCTATCAATTAATCTATCTATCTATCAGTCTATCTATCTATCTATCAATTAATATATCTATCAATCTATCTATCTATCTATCAATTACTATATCTATCTATCAGTCTATCTATCTATCTATCTATCTATCAATTAATATATCTATCTATCAGTCTATCTATCTATCTATCTATCTATCTATATATCTATCTATCAATTAATATATCTATCATCAGTTACATATCATCAATTTAAAAATTACTATCAGTCACACCCACAAAATTAAATATCTTCTATCTATCTATTATTTCAATTAAAAAAACTATCATCAGCTACTATCTATTACAATTAATATATCTACTACAGCATCATTTATCTTAATTAATCTATCTATCTATTATCTATCTATTATAAATTAATATTATCTATAATCTACTACTATCTATAAATTTTAAATATACATTATCAGTCATCTATCTTTTATAAATTTAATATATCTATTATCTATTTTCATCATCAATTAAAATTTTCTTTTATCAGTCTATCTTCTATTTTTTATCTATCTTTTATTATTATCATAATTTCATTATCTATCTATCTATCATTAATTATCTATTATCAAATCAGCTATCATATATCTATCATTATCTTTTATCTATAAAATCATTACTACCCCAAAAAAATTTAACCAAAAAGAAAAAAAAAATTAAAAAACACCAAAAAATTATTAAATAAAACACAGCACACACACACACAAAACACACCCACACACACACCCCCCCCCCAAACACACAAAAACCACACCAACACCTTAAAAAAAAAACTACTAAAAAAAAAAAAAAAAATTACATTACCAATTAAAAAAAAAAAATTTTTTTAAAAAAAAAAAATATTATTTATAACTTTACACTATCAATTACAATTAACATTAAAAAATTTTAAATTTAAAACACTATCACTACTTTTCACATCATTTTTTTATCTTTTTTTTTTTCGTTTTTTTTTTTTTTTTTTTTTTTTTGTTTGTTTGGGAAGGGGGGGGGAAAGGGGGGGGGGGGAGGGGGGGGAAGGGGGGGGGGGGGGGGGGGGGGGGGGGGAAAAAAAAAAAAAGGAGGAAAATGGGCCCCAAAAAAAACAAAAAAAACACACACACACACCCCACACACACACACACACCCACACCCACACCACCACACACACACACACAACCACCAAAAAAAAAAAAAAAAAAATGGGCAAAAACGTAAGGAGAGGAGAGGAGAGAGAGGAAAAGGGGGAGAGAAAGAGGAGAGGGAGAGAGAGAGAGAGGAGAGAAAGGAGAAAGAGAGGAGAGAGGGGGGTAGGGTAATTAAATTTTTAACAGCTACCCCCATTTTTAAAAGGGTGAAAAGCAGTAAAAAATTGAGGGAAAAGGGGGAATTACATATGTTACATAATTTTTTTTTTTTTTTTTTTTTTTTTTTTTTTTTTTTTTTTTTGTTTTTTTTTTTTTTTTTTTTTTTTTGGGGGGGGGGGGGGGGGGGGGGGGGGGTTTTTTTTTTTTTTTTTTTTTTTTTTTTTTTTCTTTTTTTTTTTTTTTTTTTTTTTTTTTTTGGGGGGGGCCCCTTTATTAAAAAAAAAAAAAAAAAAAAAAAAAAAACCCCCCCCCCCCCCCCCCCCCCCTTCCCCCCAACAAAAAAAAAAAAACCAAACAAAACCCCAACCCAACAAAAAAAAAAAAAAAAAAAAAAAAAAAAAAAGAGGAAGGGGGAAGAAAAAAAAAAAAAAAAAAAAAAAAAAAAAAAAAATTAAAAAAAAAAAAGGGGGGCCCCCCCAGACCCCAAAAAAACCCAACCCCCCCCCCCCCCCCCCCCCCCCCCCTCCCCCCCCTTTCCCCCCCCCCCCCCCCCCCCCCCCCCCCCCCCCCCCCCCCCCTTCTTCCTTTCCCCCCCCCCCGGGGCCCCCCCAAACCCCCCCCCCCCCCCCTCCCCCCCCCCCCCCCCCCCCCCCCCCCCCCCCTCCCCCCAAGAAGAAAAAAACCAATTTTTAAAAAAAAAACCCGCCCCCCAAAAAAAAAAAACCCCCAACCCCCCCCCCTTTTTTAAAAAGAGAAAAAAGGAAAAAAAGGGGAAAAAAAAAAAAAAAAAACAAAAAAAAAGAAAAAAAACAAAAAACAAAAAAACCCAAAACAAACAAAAAAAAAAACAAACAAAAAGAAAAAAATAATTAAAAAGACGACAGAAGAAGCAAAGAAAAAGGGGGAAAACAACAAAAAAAAACAAAAAAAAAAAACAAAGAAAAAAAAAGGGAAAAAAAAAAACCCCAAAAAAACAAAAAAACAAAAAAAACAAAAAAAAACAAACCAAAAACCTCCTAAGAAGGGAAAAGAAAGAAAAAACAAAAAAAAAAAAAAAAAAAAACAAAAAAAAAAAAGAAAAAGAAAAAAAGGGGAACAGAAAGAAGAAGGAAAAGGGGCCCCAAAGGGTTTAAAAAGGGGGAAGGAAAGGAGGGAATAAGGTAAAAGCCGAAGAATTTTTTTAACCTTTGAGGGAAGGGAGGAAGGGGGGAGGGAAAAAAGGGAAAGGAAAGGGGGGGGAAAGGGAGGGAAAAGGGAAGGGAAGAAGGGGAGGGAGGGAAAGGGGAAAGGGGGGGGAAAAAGGGAAGGAAGAAAATAGATGAGGGAGGGAGGGAAAGGAAAAGGGAAAAAAGAAGGAAGGAAGGGTAAAAAGAGAAAAAAAGGGTGAAAGGGAAAGGAGGGAAAAAAAAGAAGGGAAGGGGGGAAAGGGAAGGGAGGGAAGGAAAGGGAAGGGAAGGGAGGGGGGGTGAGAAGAGAAAAAAAGAGGGATAAAAGGGGGGGGAAGGAAGGGGGAAGGGGAAAAAGGGGAAAAAAAGGGAAGGGAAGGAAGGGAGGGGAAGGGGAAGGGGGAAAAGGGAAAGGGGGAGGAAGGAGGAAGGGGGGGAAAAGGGGGGAAGGGAAAAAGGGGAAAAAAGAAGGGTAAAGGGAGGGAAAGGGAAGGAAGGGGTAAGAAGGGGGGAAGGAAGGAGGGAAGGGGAAAAGGGAAAGGGAAAAGGGAAGAAGGAAAGGGAAGGAAGGAAAGGGAAAAAGGGAAGAAAGGGAAGGGAGGGAAAAGGGGAAGGGGGGGAAGGGACAAAAAAGTGATGGAAAAGGGAAGGGAGGGAAAGGGGAAAGGGAAGAAGAAGGGAAGGAAGGAGAAGGGAAGGGAGGGAAAGGGGGGAAGGGAAAAGGGAGGAAAGGGACACTAGAAAAAAAAAAAAGAGTATTTTAAATCGCGAAGGGGGGGAAAGGGGAAGGAAGGGAAAAGGAAGGGGGAAGGAAGGGAGAGAAGGGGAAAAAAGGGAGAAAGAAAGGGGAAGAAGGGGAAGGGAAGGAAGGGAAGGGAAAAAGGGAAGGGAAAAGAAAAGAGAGGAAAAGGGGGAAAAGTCGTAAAAAGGGGAAAAAGTAAAAAAAGAAAAAAAAAAAAAATTTTTGAAATGGAGGAAAAAAAAAAAAGATGAGAGAAAGGGGAAAAAAAAGGGAAAAGGAGAGAGAGAAGAGAAAGGGGGGAGAGAATAAGAAAAGAGAGAGGGGAGGAGAGAGAAGAAGAGAGAGAGAGAGAGAGAGAGGGAGCGAGAGAAAAGGAAGAAAAGAGAGAGAGAAAAAATTATGTCTCCCAAAACCCAACCCCTTTTTACTAACCGACCACACACCACTTCAATAATTCCCTACTACTACTACTACTACTGCTACTACAAACTTACTCTCCCCCCACAACAAAACACCACTACACTACTACACTCCCCCCACTTATTTACTACACTACTCTCCCACCCTACAAACAACTACAAACTATACTACTACTATACTACTATATACTACTACTATATACTACTAACTACTACTACTACTATTACTACTCACAGGTCCGGGTGCGGAGGCAAATGGGGTTTTTTTAAAAGGAGCTAATAATTTGGTGGGCATGA
>JACEEZ010026165.1:105000-122500 GCA_016584305.1 Chionoecetes opilio | reverse complement strand
CTGTTGCTTTTCCCGCGCTTTTTACAAAAATCATGTTTTTAGGGAAATAAGGCGTGTAAATGAATTATTTTTTGTGGATTAGGTATTTTGAATGAACATTTAACACACTTATGCAAAGAAAAAATGGGTCTGGACGATTACTTTAAAGAAGCAAATAAACTATAACCTGACAAAACAAACAACACACACACACACACCCACACCCACACCACACCCACACCCACACACCACACACACACACACACGTACACGCACACGCACACGCACACGCACACACACACACACACACACACACACACACACACACACACACACACAGACAGTTAGACACAGTTACACACAGTTAGACAGACAGTTAAAAAGACAGATAGACAGTTAGACACAGTTAGACACACAATTAGACAGACAGTTAGACATATAGACGGACAGACAGACAGTTAGACAGACAGACAGACAGTTAAACAGACAGACAGACAGTTAAACAGACAGACAGACAGTTAAACACACAGACAGACAGTTAAACACACACACACACACACACACACACACACACACACACACACACCCACACACACACACACACCCACACACCTGGTCGTTGTGGTACCAGAAGATGAAGGCGGGAGGCACGGGGGCAAACTTGATCATACACGTGAGGACCAAGCGACTGCCCACGTTAATGTAGATCTCAGGCCCCCCGGCGATCACCGTCTGGGGCTCTGGGGGGGGGGGAGAGAGAGAGAGAGAGAGAGAGAGGAGAGAGAGAGAGAGAGAGAGAGAGAGAAGAGAGAGAGGTATGGTGTTAGGAGTGATAAGAGAGATTGTGTTATGATATGTATAAACGCATCATAACATCACAACACACACACACACACACACCCACACAAACACACACACATACACACACACACACACACGCACACACACACAAACACTTCCACCACCCCCACACACACACTTGCTCCCCTTCCATACCCTCCCCAACACACACACACCCTTCCCGCCCCCACACACCCACACACACACACTTTCATACCCTTCCCCCCACACACACACTTGCCTCCCCCCACACACATACTTCCCCCCCCGTCCACCCACACCCACCCTTCCACCCACCCACCCACACACACACCCACGCTCATCCCTACACCCCCATACACACACCCACACACACACCCACAGTGACTCCCCACACCCACCCACAATCCCCTAAACCCCCTTCCAATACCCCCACCACCCACACACCCCCACACCCCCCCCCTCACCCACACACCCCTACCCACACCCAAAACCCCCCACACACACACCTACCCACACCCATCCACACACTCACCCCCACCCACACACACCTACCCACACACCCAATCCCCCCCACACACCCCTACCCACAGACCCCCCCCCACACACACCTACCCACACCCATCCACACACTCACCCCCACCCACACACACCTACCCACACACCCAATCCTCCCCCACACACACCTACCCACACCCACACACACACAATCCCCCAACCCCCCACACCCCCACACACACCCACACACACACCTACCCACAACAGACAGGTGTATTCGAGAACTTTCCGGCGGTGAGGTGGAGATCTGACACTCGTATATGCCTGCGTCTCTGGGCTGTATGGTGTGTATCTTGAGCAGCCAGTCCCTCGAGGCGGCTGTCGGGGGCTGAGCGAAGAAGCGTTGATCTGAGGTGTAAGTGTACCGCCCTACCGCTAACAGGTGGACGTCACGGTGCCTAATCCATGAGACCTGTGAGTGAGGGAGGGAGAGAAAGTGTATGGGTTGAGAAATAGGTTTGGAATTGAGTATGTATGTATGTAGAAAGGAAATATGTAAGATGATAAGATTAAAATATGATACCTGTGTGTGGTAGGGAGGAAAATGGTGTGTGGGTATGGTTAGGGAGTGAAGGAAGGGAGGAGGGAAGGAAGGAAGGGAGGGAAGGAAAGGTGTGTGGGTATGGTTAGGGAGTGAAGGACGGGTGTGAGGGAAGGAAGGAAGGGAGGGAAGGAAGGGTGTGAAGGAAGGAAGGAAGGGAGGGAAGGACGGGTGTGAGGGAAGGAAGGGTGTGAAGGAAGGAAGGAAGGGAGGGAAGGAAGGGTGTGAGGGAAGGAAGGAAGGGAGTGAAGGAAGGGTGTGAAGGAAGGAAGGGAGGGAAGGAAGGGTGTGAGGAAGGAAGGAAGGGGGAGGAAGGGTTGAAGGAAGGAAGAAGGAGGAAGGAAGGTGTGAAGGAAGGAAGGGAGGAATGAAGGAAGGAAGAGTGAGGAAGGGGGAAGGAAGGAAGGAGGAAGGAAAGATGGGAGGGTAGTTTAGGGAGTGAAGGAAGGGAGGGAGGAAAGGAAGGAAGGGAAGGGAAGGAAACAACAACAACAACAACAACAACACAAAGTAGAACAAAATGGATAGAAATAGGAAAATAGGAAAATAAAAGAAAGTGCTATGACTTGAAATTATTTGTCAAACAAATATTATCAATCAAGACCAGCCTGTTGACCTCTTGTGACTGATATTATTGTCCGTTTACGGTTGCTTATGTGCGGCTGTTTTTATTTTTTGTGTTTGTGGTTATATTTATTCCGTGTGTGGTGTGTGTGTGGTGTTGTGTGTGTGTGTGTTGTGTGTGTGGTGTGTGTGTGTGTGTGTGTTGTTGTGTGTTGTGTGTGTGTGTGTGTGTGTGTGTGTGGTGTGTGTGTGTGTGTGTGTGTGTGTGTGTGTGGTGTGGTGTGTTTTGTGTGTGTGTGTGTTGTGTGTGTGTGTGTGTTGTGTGTGTGTGTGTGTGTGTGTGTTTGTGTGTGTGTGTTGTGTGTGGTGTGTGTGTGTGTGTGTGTGTGTGTGTGTTGTGTGTGTGTGTGTGTGTGTGTGTGTGTGTGTGTGTGTGTGTGGTGTGTGTGTGTGTGTGTGTGTGTGTGTGTGTGTGTGTGTGTGTGTGTGTGTGTGTGTGTTGTTGTGTGTGTGTGTGTGGTGTGTGTTTTGTAAGTGGTGTGTGTGTTGTGTGTGTGTGTGTGTTGTGTGTGTGTGTGTGTGTGTGTGTGGGTGTGTGTGTGTGATGTAAGTGTGTGTGTGTGTTGTGTGTGTGTATGTAAGTGTGTGTGTAGTGTGTCTGTGTGTGTGTGTGTGTGTGTGTGTGGTGTGTGTGTGTGTGGTATGTGTGTGTAATACTGTATTATTGTGTGTGTGTATGTGTGTGTATGTGTGTGTGAGCATGTGTGTGTGTGTTTGTGTGTGTGTATGTAGTGTGTGTGGATAGATAGATATTGTAATTTCACTCCTCTCCCTCTCTCTCTCTCTCTCTCTCTCTCTCTCTCTCTCTCTCTCTCTCTCTCTCTCTCTCTCCTCTCTCTCTCTTCTCTCTCTCTCTCTCTCATATGATTACTTGCTATGATTGCTACTGTCTAGACCACATGCCAAGGGCGGGGGGAGGGAGGGGGGGGGGGAGGGAGAAGAAGGAAAGAAGAGAGGAGGTGAAGGAAGGATAGAGGAAAGGTTGGAGAAAGAAGGAAGGGAGGGAAAGGAGAGGGAGTAAAAGAGGAAGAGGAAGGAAGAGGAGGAAGAGAGAGGAAAGAGGAAGGGAAGGAGGAGAGGAGGGAAGAGAGGGAAGAGAGGAAGAGGAGGAGGAGAAGGAGGAAAAGAGGAAGAGGAAGAGAGGAAGAGAGAGAAGAGGGGAGGAAGAAGAGGAGAAGGAAGGAAGTAGAGAATAAGAGATGAGGAGAGAAATAAGAAAGAATGAAGGAGGAAAGTAGAGAGGAGAGAGAGAGAGAGAAGAGAGAGAGAGAGAGAGAGAGAGAGAGAGAGAGGAGAGAGAGAGAGAGAGAGAGAGAGAGAGAGGAGGAGAGAGAGAGGAGAGAGGAGAGAGAGAAAAAAACATATAACCTGTGCTTGGAAAATAACAGAGAGAGAGAGAGAGAGAGACGAGAGAGAGAGAGAGAGAGGAGAGAGAGAGAGAGAGGAGAGAGAGAGAGAGAGAGGAGAGAGAGAGAGAGAGAGAAGAGAAAAACATATAACCTGTGCTTGGAAAAATAACAGAGAGAGAGAGAGAGAGAGAGAGAGAGAGAGAGGAGAGACCTAGCATTCAAAGGCTCTCCCTTATTCATGCACCTATTCCTTTATTCATATTTATATTCATTTTGTTGGAAATGCAAAGAAGAAATCAGAGGAAAAGATAAAAACCAAAGAGAAAGAATAAAAGTTTTCAAATACACAAACATAGAAAATAGAGGAAAATAGATAATATAAATAGATAGAAGACGTAGATAGATAGATAGATAGATAGACAGAAAGACACACACACACACACACACACAGACTGACACATAAGAACATAAGAATATAAGAAAATAAGGAAGCTACAAGAGGCCGTGAGACCTACACGTGGTAGTTCCTGTTACTTAACACACTACTCTTTCACATCCATACCTTTCAGCTCCCCATCCCACTAACCCACCTGTACCAGCAGCCTCCTTTTTTAAGGCTCCCTAATGACTCCTCACTAACCACCTGACGACTGAGTCCATGCCAACGACAACGATAGATTGATGGCAGGCACTTATAGAGGCAGGGATGGGTGGTAACAGTATAGTAAAGCTCCCTAATGACTCCCCACTAACCACCTGACGACTGAGTCCATGACAACGACAACGATAGATTGATGGCATGCACTTATAGAGGCAGGGATGGGTGGTAACAGTATAGTAAAGCTCCCTAATGACTCCCCACTAACCACCTGACGACTGAGTCCATGACAACGACAACGATAGATTGATGGCATGCACTTATAGAGGCAGGGATGGGCTGGTAACAGTATAGTAAAGCTCCCTAATGACTCCCCACTAACCACCTGACGACTGAGTCCATGCCAACGACAACGATAGATTGATGGCATGCACTTATAGAGGCAGGGATGGGTGGTAACAGTATAGGTACATTTTATGAACAAAAATATGATAGTTTAAAGACGGGACATTACAAGCTTGGCTCAAATCCTGTACCGTCAATAACACCATAGTCGCCACTGCACCAATGTCGCCAGGCGAAGTTTACAGGCGAATATTATGAATTTTAGCATCACCACAGACTTGTATGTGCCACTGAAGACAGGTACATAATATAAACTACTGTGCATGCCTCTTCAGTGGCACACACAAGTCTGCAGTGATGCTAACATTCGTAATATATGGCGCCTGGCGACTTTAGTGCAGTGGCGACCATAGTGTTGTTGACGGTACATACACAAATAGGTAAACACACATTGTGAATTGTGAATGTCATTGTGAATTGGCTGAAATAGGGACTTTTAATCATTGTAACTGAAAACTGACTCCAGATTCGTGTTCAGCATGCCCGATAACTGCTAGGAACAAATTTTCAAGCAAATCTATTTTTCGCAATTTTTGGCAAATTTTGCAAGGGGTATGCCTTGATTTTTCTTTTAATCACGTTTTTGTCAATAACTAAAAAACTAAGTCAGATAGATGCAACATTTATAGAAGTAGCATGAAGTAGATCAAGGGCTATCATTTGGCGTAAAGCAAAAAAATATTGATTGGTAAATAACCGAGAAAATAGCATATTCGTACATTTATACAAAATTTCAATTTTCAACACAACCATGAGGTGTTTTGAACAACCAATTACCGCATCATGTAGAACACTTCAAGATGAACCTTTGTTACTTCAATAAGTTTTTCTACGACTCATAGTTTTGCGGTAAAATAACAAAAAGCCTGATTTTCGTCAATTTTGTAATATTTTCAGCAGCCAAAAATCCGTAAATATTTTTTTCGCTGGATAATTGGAAATGCCGGAGATACAATTGTAGATCCATCCATTTACTATAACTTTTGTGGGTAAGTGTGTCTGTGTGAGAAACAATTTAGGATCTGAACGTGTTATAGTAAATATATAAGTTTACACACACAATAATTAGCCTAACATTACAAAGAATCTTCCTCCTCTTCTCATCAACATGAACACAATGCTGACTGAAGGCTGGACATTGTACATAAACAATAAATATCACACATAGAAATAGATAGACAGACATTTAGACAGACACAGACAGACAGACAGACAGACAGACATTTAGACATTTAGACAGACAGACACACAGACAGACAGACAGACATTTAGACAGACAGACAGACAGACACACAGACAGACAGACAGACATTTAGACATTTAGACAGACAGACACACGGACAGTCTGTCTGTGTCTCTTCTGCTCGTCTCTTGTCTCACTCTCCCGTACCGTCACCTGTCTCGTCCTTCCTTCATTTACTTTCCTCCACTATCCCAACAACAACAACAACAACAAAAACTTTAAACTCTACTTACAACAACATAACCTATCCCCCCACCCCACCCTTCCCTACACCCAACCCCCTTCCACCTTCCCCAACCATCCCCCTTCCCTCCCTTCCCCAACAAACTAACAAGCTAACAAAAACATTGAAACCGCTTACAACAACAATAACAGCTACCCCACACCCCCACCCCCAAAACCCCTCACCCCAACACCCCCCACACCCCCCCCCAAAAAAATACTTCCCCCAAACACCCACATCCCTCACCCCAAACACACCCACACCCCCAACACCCCACCCCAACCCCCACCCCCAACCCTCACCCCCAACACGCACCCACACCCCAACACCCTCACCCCCCAACACCCACAACCCTCCCCCACACCCCCAACCCCAACACCCCAAACACCCCACACACCCCAACCATCCCCCACCTCCCCATACCCCCACCCCAAAACCCTCCCCCCAACCATCCCCCACCGTCCCTCCCCCACCCCCCACAACCCTTCCCCCAACCCCCCAACACCAACTCCTCCCCAACTTCCCTTCCCACCTTCCATAATCCCCACCATATTCCCCCTTACCCCCACCTTTTCCCCCCACCTTCCCCTCCCACCCATTCATAATCCCTTCCCTTCCCCCAACACCCACACCCCCTCCCTCACCCCAACACCACCAACACCAACACCCACTCACCGTTTTGTCCCAATGTTACGCACGCGACACCGCATCACCGCCGTCGTACCCACCACCGCTGTCACGTTGCTGGACGCGCTACCCAGGATGGTGGGCCTGCCGCTCCCCTCTGCCTCTAAGGGCGTCATCTCGGTGCCGGGGGAAAGGGTGCTGGAGCCTGTTGGACCGGCCGATACCCCGAGTGGTAATTCTGTGGAGGGAAAAATTTGTGTTGTGATGAAGCAAAGAAATATAACTGAAGAGGATAAGTAGGAGGGTGAAGGAGAAGAAGAAGAAGAAGAAGAAGGAAGAAGAAGAACAGATAGGAGGGAAAAGGAAAAGGAAGAAGAAAAAGAAATATTGAGTAGGATGTGTGGAGTAGGAGTGTGTGTGTGTGTGTGTGTGTGTGTGTGTGTGTGTGTGTGTGTGTGTGTGTGTGTGTGTGTGTGTGTTTAATGGTTTAATGGTTTAATGGTTTAATTGCACGTTTCATCATAACTTTCTGCTCTCCTCTTCTCTCTCTCTCTCTCCCTCTCTCTCCTCTCTCTCTCTCTCTCTCTACTACTACCACCACTACTACCACTACTACTACTACTACTACATTACAACTATAACTCACCATCATCTATCTACTTATCCTTGCACATACTTATCACTTAAATCAAACTCCACACTTACTACTAAAACAAAAGATAAGTAAAAAAAAAATCCTTCCTATTTCTTACTCAAATATGACTAAAAATACGCTACTTTTTCCTCAAGCTAATATTTTTTGGTTTTTCACGAAAGAGGAAATATTCTTGGCGTTTTTGAAAGGCTGCCTAGTGAAGGGGGAGAGAGGAGAGAGGAGGAGGGGAGAGGAGGAGGAGGAAAGAGGAAGGAGGAAAGGAGGAGGAAGGGAAGAGGAGGAAAAGGAGGGAAGGGGGGAGGAAGAGGAGGAGGAAGAGGGGGGAGGAGGAGGAGAGGAGGGAGAGGAGAAGGAGAGGAGGAGGAAAAGAGGAGGAGGAAGGAAGAGGAGGAGGGAGGAAGAGGAGGAGGAGGAGGAGAAGGAGAGGAGAGGAAAGAGAGGAAGAGGGGGAGGGAAGAAGAGAGGAGGAGGGGAAGGAAGGAGGAAGAGGAAAAGGAGGAGGGAAGAGGAGGAGGGGAGGAGGAGAGAGGAGGAGGAGGAGGAAGGAGGAGGAGGAGGAGGAGGAGGAGGAGGAGGAGGAGGGAGGAGGAGGCGTGCGTGAGTTTTTGCCTTTAAAGTTTCGTCCTCAAAAGTCTTATGGTATGGGGACCTGAGAGAGAAAGAAATATAACTGAAGAGGATAAGTAAGAGGATTAAGAAGAAGAAGAAGAAGAAGAGAAGAAAAAAAAAAGAAGAAGAGAAGGAAGAAGAAGAAGAAGAAGAGAGAGGGAAGAAGGAGAGATACGAAGAGGGAAAGAGAAGGAAAAAGAAATACGAAGGAGGATAAAAAAATAAAGAGAGATTGCAAAAGAAAAGAGAAAAAGAAAAATTAATGAAATAAGAAAATGGAAAATTTGAAAGAAAAGGGGAAAGGAGGAGAGAAGGAGGAGGAGGAGGGGGAAAGGAGGAGAGGAGGAAAGAGGAGGAGGAGGAGGAGGAGTAGGAGGAGGAAGAGGAGAAGAGAAGGAGGGGGAAAGAGGAAGAAGAAGGAGGAGGAGGAAAGGAAGAATAGGAAGGAGGAAAAGAGGAAGAAGAGTAGGAGGAGGAGGAGGAGGAGGAGGAGGAGGAGGAGGAGGAGGAGGAGGAACAAAACAGCTGAAAAAGAAAAAAGGGAAATACAAAATATAGAAAATAAAGAGAAGAAACGTCAGAAGAAAAAATAAAATAAGATCAAAAGGAGGAGGAGGAGGAGGGATCAGGTCAGTAGGATGGAGGAGGAAGGAAGGACAAAGAGAATGACATTCAAGGTCATTATCATGTTTTAAACACGCAAATGAAATACACTTACCTTACTTACCTACAACAATACTTACTACCATGCTAAACACTACAACTACTACTACTACTACTACTACTATACCTTTACTACAACATTAACAACAACTACTACTATACTACCACTACTGAACAACAACAACAACTACTACTACTACTACTACTACTACTACTACTACTACTACTACTACTATACTACTACTACTACAACAACAACAAAAACAACTACTACTACTACTCCTACTACTACTACTACTACCACCACTACTTTACAACAACAACAACAACAACAACAACAACTACTACTACTACTACTACTATATTTAAGTAAAGCTGTTTATTCAGTATTTTATAAGTGTAAAGTATCATTGTTTAATCTGCAGGTTATGTGTAGGTAAAAAAATCTAGCATACTCATAACATGAAAAAAATGTGTATGTATGTTTTCATTTCGTGTGCTGTTAAGTGAATTTGTTGGTTGTCACGTAGAAATATTTATTAAAGGGAATGAATTTATGAGTGTATGATAACTTCTCTTGACACGATGAGAGAGAGAGAGAGAGAGAGAGGAGAGGAGAGAGAGAGAGAGAGAGAGAGAGAGAAGAGAGAGAGAGAGAGAGAGGAGGAGAGAGAGGAAGAGAGAGAGGAGAGAGAGGAAAGAACGTCATTTGAGAGAGAGAGAGAAAAAACACACACCACACAGAGAGAGAGAGAGAGAGATGAGAGAGGAAGGAGAGAGACGAGAGGAAGAGACGAGAGAGAGAGAGAGAGGAGAAGAACGTCATTTGAGAGAGAGAGAGAAAAAAAAACACCACCCACAAGAGAGGAGAGAGAGAGAAGAGGGAGAAGGGGAGAGAGGAGAGAGAGAGAGAGAGAGAGAGAGGGGAAGAGAGAGAGAGATGAGAGAGGAGAGCGAGAGAAGAGAGAGAGAGGAGGGGAGGATAGAGAAGATTGAGGAGAAGAGGAAAAACAACCACACAGAGAGAGAGAGAGGAGAGAGAAGATACGAGAAGAATGAGAGGGAGGAAGGAGGCAGAGAAGAGGAAGAGAGAGAGAGAGGAAAGAACGTCATTTGAGAGAGAGAGAGAGAGAGAAAAAAAAAAACACCCACCCACACAGAGAGAGAGAGAGAGAGAGAGGAGAGAGAGAGAGAGAGAGAGAGAGAGAGAGAGAGAGAGAGAGACTTATATCAGCCATCAAAATAGCCTCAAGGTTGTCTGGCTAAAGGGATAAAAGATGACCACAAAACACACGTCAATACAATACTTAAATACAACACAACAACAAGTAAGAAACACCAACAATACAACAATTAACAACACATATACATAACATAAGAAAATAAGGAAGCTACAAGAGGCCGCGAGACCTACACGAGGTAGTTCCTGTAAAAAGTCCAGCTTAATAGAAAAGCGTAGATTTAGAAAGGAAATAGGGAAAAACTGGTTCACAAATAGGGTGGTGAATGAGTGGAATGGTCTCGGTAGACAGGTAGTTAGTGCGGAGTCATTAGGGAGCTTTAAAGAGGGGCTGGATAGGTTCATGGATGGGGAGGAAAGGTGGATGTAGGTAGTGTTAGGTGACAGGAACTACCACGTGTAGGTCTCGCGGCCTCTTGTAGCTTCCTTATTTTCTTATGTTCTTATGTTCTTAATACTGAGAGAAAGAGAAGAATGATCAGCATAACCTTGCGAGGAAACACCATCTGAATACCCTAGGCTATTTGTGATGGAGCTATTGTAGTGGAGGTGGAGGAGGAGGAGGAGGTGGTAGTGGAGGTGGAGGAGGAGGAGGAGGTGGGAAAGGAGAGGAAGGAGGAGGAGGAGGAGGAGGAGGAGGAGGAGGAGGAGGAGAGGATAGAGAGGAGATAGAGAGTATTTCAATGGCTACCGGACTGAAGCACTACTGTTGGCTACCGGACTGAAGCACTACTGTTGGCTACCGGACTGAAGCACTACTGGGTTGGGGCCGCTTTACCGGACTGAACAACGTGGCTACACAAATACTTCTCGGACTGAAGACCGTGCTAAACTGCAAGCTAAACCTACCTGAACACTACTGGCTACGATGAAGCACTACTTTGACCGGACGAACTACTACTTTAAAGCTACTTGACTAGACTTGGTACCACTTACACTACTGGTCTACTGAAGCACTACTTGGCTACCAAGACTAACNTTTTTCTCTCCACACCTTTCCCCCATCCTCAGGAACCCACAAAAACCCAAAAAACACCCACACACACACACACACACTGGGCCAGGGTAGCGAGGGTTAAGAATACACGGAATAAAGGGTAATTACAGGTATATGGGACAGGCAAGTAGTAGCGCACCTGTTGCCGGATTACCTGACCTTACCTGGGCGTCTCTTCTCATAGCTCCTCCTCCTCTTCTTCCTCTTCCTCCTCTCTTCTTCCTCTTCCTCCGTCCTCCTCCTTCCTACTCCTCTTCTCTCCACTTCCTCAATCGTCCTCCCATTCCCCTCCTCCTTTCGTCCTCCCACCCTCTCCTCTCACTTCCACCTCCCTTCCTCTCTCTCCTCCTCCTCTTTCGTCCTCCCACCCTCCTCCTCTTCACTTCCACCTCCCTTCCTCTCTTCCTCCTCTTCGTCCTCCCACCCTCCTCCTCTCACTTCCACCTCCCTTCCTCTCTTCCTCCTCCTCCTCTTCGTCCTCCCTCCCTCCTCTTCCCTTCCACCTCCCTTCCTCTGCTCTCCTACCCTCCTTCTCCTCTTCCTCCTCCCTATCTTCTCCTCCCTTCCTCTCCTCTTGTTCCTTCCATCTCCTCTTCCTACTCCTCCTCCATTCCTCTCTTTATCCTTCCTTCCTCTCCTCTATTCTCCTCTTCCTCCACCCTTTCCTCTTCCTTTCTTCTTCCTCTCATATTCCTCCTTCCTTCCTCTTCTCTTCCTCCTCCCTACCTTCCTCTCTTCCTCCTCTCTTCCTCACCTCTTCTTCCTCCTTCCTCTCATGTTCCTCCTTCCTTCCTCTCCTCTTCATTCTCCCTCCTCCTCTTCCTTCCTTCCGTCTCCTCTTCCTCCTCCTGTCCTCTCCACCCCACAGAAACAAGGAGGCTATGCTAGAGGCCTAATGTACGTAGAGGATTCTGGGATAATGGCAATAATTAGGTAGGCTCGGGAAAGAAAGGTAATTCACGGCAATTATATATAGGTAATGCTACATAGACTTATAGTAATGGGCCACAGATAATGACTTAGTAGCTTTTTCTCCCCATTTCTCTTTCTTTTATAAATTTTTGCGCCAAATTTGAAAACGTGAAGTTGAACGGAAAAATTGGGATATAAAAAGATTAAAAACACTACTTTCTATCTACTTTCTATTTCTATTTCTACTTCTAACACTACTTTCTATCCATCTAATCTACTTTCTTCGCTGCTATCTATAATTATTTTAAAGGCTATAATTATGTATTGTTTCTTTTAAAAGCATCTCGGTCTGGCGTAAGAAGAAAAAGGCCACTTCTATTACCACTACCTACTACCATTACCACTACCACTACTACTACTACTACTACTACTACTACTACTACCACCACTACTATTATTACTACTACTACTACTACCACTACTATTATTACTACTACTACTACTACTACTACTACTACTACTACTACTACTACTACTACTACTACTACCACTATACTACTATTACTACTACTACTACTACTACTACTACTATTATTACTACCACCACTACTACTACTACCACTACTACTACTACTACCACTACTACTACTACTACTACTACTACTACTACTACCACTACTACTTCTACTACCACCACTACTACTACTACTACTACTACTACTACTACTACTACTACTACTACTACTACTACTACCACCACGCAGCGGAGGTATAATAACAGGTCGTGCCTTTGGTCAGGGTCGTGTAAGTAATTAAGTAACATTGGGAAGTACATGAGAGAGGAGGAGGAGGAGGAGGAGGAGGAGGAGGAGGAGGAGGAGGAGAAGGAGGAGGAGGAGGAGGAGGAGGAGGAGGAGGAGGAGGAGGAGGAGGAGGAGAAGGAGAAAGGGGAGAGTATGGGTAGTAGTGAAAGTGTTGCGTACCATTACTACTACGGTTACACACACACACACACACACACACACACACACACACACACACACACACACCCCACACACACACACACACTCCTTCCTGTGAGTGAGTGCGTGAGAGTACGACACACCCTTCTCCTTCCCTCCTCTTCCTCCAATGCCACAGGGGAAGGAAGAGCCTCAAGGGAAGGAAGACCATGCCCCTTCCTCCTCCTCCTCCTCCAAATATCCCAGGTAAAGAAAAGGCAGGAAGGTGGAAAATAAGTCTGATCACTGTTACCACCTGGCGTCCGCAGCCCTACAGCCTACAGGTGAGACGCGCGCCGCACTCACACGCACGCACACACGCACACACACACACACCTACTAACGCAATACCTTATCAAACTGAAGGAAGAGGATAGAAAGAAGCACATCAGACAGTAAACAATCCTAGTGAATGTCAAAAAATCCATATACAGTAAAACCCTTATAACTCGGTACTGTATAACTCGGAATTTGATATAACTCGGCATGGCAAAGACTAATGTTTTTTTTTTTTTTTTTTTTTTTTTTTTTTTTTTTTTACACACACACACACACACACACACACACACACACACACACACACACACACACACACCACACACACACACACAAAACACACACACACACACACACACCTATGCCCATAGCACATGTAGGCAGTGAGCTCCAGGGGTGGAATGATAGGCCCTGGAGGCTCACTCGAGGGCTGTGATGGTTGGCTCTCGCCCGTGGTGGCGCAGGCAGGATTGTTTATAGTGACGCCTGTGATTAGAGGCTCATGCCGCCCGTGTCCTCCCATGCACTCACAGTCGAAGGTAGAGTTAATGGACAGGGCATGTGGGTGTCTCTTAGGCCACTCGACGGTGCAAAAAGATTTCAAGTGGATTTATGGGTCTCACTCGGGATCGAAACTCGGGTCTTCGAGAACGCCACTCGGTGACGCTAACCACTCTGCTACCGCCTCACCTAAACTGCATCTCATGGTTTTCACTCGGCATATCATGCCCTCACAACTCTTCTGTGAACATGTAAACAGAAAGTTGGCAAAAAATAATGTATCTCGGCATATTGATGAAAACTGCATCTCTTCGCTTACACTCTGCATATCGTCAGTCGCATAAAGTCGTATTTTGTCCTTTTGATCTTTTCCTGCAAGCTCAGGCTCTTCAATTTCATTCCCTTCCTGCTGGAGACACCTTGCGGTGATGGAGCTGCATCTTGAAATACAGTACTGTATGATGTAATCCCAAAACACGTAAAATAGGTGGCAAAGTAAAGCAAAGGTCGGGAACCAGCGCGTAGGCTGTCAGCTGCTGAGCCGTGTTTATGTCGTCAAAGCACCGTCTTGGATACGAATTCCGTTTTTTGTCGAAATTGAAAAAGGATTGGTTTCATGCTTCAAAAAACACAACAAGCTTGGTAGGAGCCGAAATAATAATCAATGCAAAACATTGCAAACAATATCACAGAGTAGTATAACACACATTTCAGCAAGTGTTATTGGATTGGGTTTCGTAATCCAAGACGGTGCTTGGACGACAAAAACACAGCTCAGCCTACGCACTGGTTCCTGATCTTTGCTTAATTTGCCACCTATTTTACGTGTTTTGGGATTACATCATACAGTACTGTATATCAAGATGGTCAGCTCCATCACGCAAGAGTGTCTCCAGCAGGAAGGGAATGAAAATTGAAGAGCATGAGCCTGCAGGAAAAGGTGAAAGTGCTGGCAAAAGGATGGATGCAGGTGCGTCCATGTGTGCTATTGTGCTGAGTTGATATCAAATCCAGCACATTCTACCCGTTCATTGGTAAGTGTAGTTTTTATGCTTTTACAGTACTGTATTTCCTTTTTTTATTTTTTTTTTTTATTTTTTTATTTTTTTTTATTTTTTATAACCCATATCAGAGGAGGACATTGAATAACTCGGCACATTGAATAACTCGGCAAGGGCCAGAGCCCCTATCGTGCCGAGTTATAAGGGTTTTACTGTACTCATAAAACTAACCCTAAAAATCACCCTAATATTCCATTAATTAAGCCTATTTTCACGCCTCCAGCGGTTAATCTCTCGTTTTCTAATCTGTCCTGCATCGCCTGAAGGTCTAATACGTCACACAGCAAGGATATAAGGAAAAAAATTGGCAGACCTATTAAAACCCCAGCAAACTCAATATATTCCATTATTAACGCTTACAATCACGTCTCCAGCGGTTATTCCCTTGTTATCTAGTCCGTCCTGAATCACCTGAAGGTCTAAGATGCCATACAGCATCGATATAAGGAAATAAAAATGTGGCAGACCTGTTAAAAACTAAATAACTCGAAATATTCAATTAATAACGCATAATATCACGTCTCCAGCGGTTATTTCCTCGTTTTCTAGTTCGTCCTGCATCACCTGAAGATCTAAGACACCACACAGCATGGATATAAGGAACAGAAAATGTGGCAACCTTTAAAATAACCCAAAAAACTCGAAACACTATCAAAAATCACTATTATTCCATTAACAACGCTTAGTATCACATCTCCAGCATATTCTCTCGCTTTTTTGTCCGTCCTGGATCGTGTGAAGGTATAAAGCCGGCCACACACACACCGGCGCGGCCTGTCCGGCCGACGAAAAGGGGCGTGGTTAGAGGCGGCCGGTGTGTGTGGGGGGGTGTTTTTCATCCGGCGGGGCCTGTCGCAGCTGCCGGATGAAAATCAGTCGGCGCTTGAAAATTCCGTCCGGCGCGGCCTGCCGCCTGCGTGTGTGTGGGTCCCCTTCCGGCGGGGCCCCCGCCCCTCGCTCGGCCAGATAATGACTAATTGTATCAGTTATAATTGTATTTATGTAATATAGGTATCATATATGACTTTATTATTTTAGTATAAACGTATTATATATAAGTATTATATATGGCTGCACATGCAGCCATCACCAACAAGTCATTTTCGGACAGCGGATTCATGTTGTCACCACGGCGGTCCGACGTGTACTGTATATTTTCATGAGGCGGCCGGTGTGTGTGTGGGTCTCGTCCGGCGAACGATGCCTCGCCACTTTTTGTCGGCCGGACAGGCCGCGCCGGTGTGTGTGTGGCCGGCTTAAGACTCAACATACTTTAGAAATAAGGAAATAAAAATGTGGCAGACCTATTAAGAAGAACAAAAAAACTAACAAAAAACCCCCTAACTCCATTAACAAACGCTTGGTATCACGTCTCTAGCGGTTATTCCCTCGTTTTCTAGTCCGTCCTGCATCACCTGAAGGTCCAATACAACACATAGCATGGATATATTCGTAGGTAGATCATGGGGTTTATGGATCTGTCGCCAATAGGAACTGTCGCCGAAACTCTCGTCGACAATGGAACTCTCGCCGACGTAAATTTTCGGAGACAGTTCAACTTGTAATATATGTAAAGGAATCTAACCTAACCTAACTACATAACCTAGCCTAACTATTCAGGCTATTGTTGGTATTTAATCCCTGAATGCAGAAACACGGGTAATGAGAACACTCGCCGACGTGAAAAATAGGAACACTCGGCGACGTCGGCGAGTGTTCCTATCGGCGAGGAAATAGTGAAATAAAAATATGGGTCACCAAAGTTAGCAGAGCATCGCCTATAAGAGAAACAGAAAGAATATAAGAGAAGTATAAGACTCAACCTACTATGGAGATAAGGAAATAAATGAAGGCAGAACTAATTAAAATCCAAAAAACCCAATATATTCCATTATTAAGGCTTAGAATCACGTCTCCAGCGGTTATTTCCTCGTTTTCTAGTCCGTCCTGCATCGCCTGAAGATCTAATACGTCACACAGCATGGATATAAGGAACAGAAAATGTGGCAACCTTTAAAATAACCCAAAAAAACTATCAAAACTATCAAAAATCAGTATTATTCCATTATTAAGGCTTAGTATCACGTCTGCAGCGGTTAATCTCTCGTTATCTAGTCCGTCCTGCATCGCCTGAAGGTATAAGACTCAACGTACTATGGAGATAAGGAAATAAATTAAGGCAGAACTATTTAGAACTCAATAACTCAATATATTCAATTAACAACGCTTAGTATCACGTCTGCAGCGGTTATTCCCTCGTTTTCTAGTCCGTCCTGCATCGCCTGAAGGTATAAGACTCAACGTACTATGGAGGTAAGGAAATAAATTAAGGCAAGAGCTATTTAGATCTCAATAACTCAATATATTCCATTATTAACGCTTAGTATCACGTCTCCAGCGGTTATTCCCTCGTTTTCTAGTCCGTCCTGCATCGCCTGAAGGTCTAATACGGCACACAGCATGGATATAGTCTTATGTAGATCATGGAAATAATGAAATAAAAACATGGACTTGCACTTTTAGCAGAGCGTAGTTTCGATCTACGGACCTCTGGGTTATGGGCCCAGCACGCTTCCACTGCGCCACTCTGCTCTTGGTAAGTGAGGGTGCGGTAAGTGT
>JACEEZ010026165.1:97500-100000 GCA_016584305.1 Chionoecetes opilio | reverse complement strand
AGGAAGGAAGGAAGGAAGGAAGTAAGTAAGAAGGGTTATGAAGGAAAAGGGGAGAAAGAAGAGATGGAGGGTAGAAAAAAGAAGGATAGGAAGAGGAGAGAATGAAAGAAGAGTGATTTGGGAAGGAAGGAAAAGGAAGAGGAGTTTTGAGAGGAATGGTAGCGAAGGAAGAGAAGAGTAGTTAGACAGGGATGGAAGAGGAGGAGGGAAGGGAAGAGGAGGAGGGAAGGGAAGAGGAGGAGGAGGAGGAGGAGGAGTAGGGAAGGAAAGATGAGATGGGGGGAAGGAAGAATAGTAGTTTGACAAGGATAGAAGAGGAAGAGGGAGGAGGAGGGGGGAAGAGGGTGTTGGGAGTTAGTGTCGTGGGAAGATGCAGGGAGAGGAGGAAGAGGAAGAGGAAGAGGAAGAGGATATTGGGTCAGTAAGTAGTGCAAAGAGAAGATATAAAACAGCGGGAATATGTAACGTTTTTCAGATAATTACATTTCCTATTATTTAGTTCACACACACACACACACACACACACACACACACACACACCACCAACACACGCACGCGCACGCACGCACGCACGCACACACAACACACACACACACACACACACACACACACACACACACACACACACACACACACACACACACCGTACTAACCGCACGATGGTCAGGTTGATAGCGTGCTGGTTTCCCATTCTGTGGGTAGGCTGTTCGAATCCTCGCGCACACGGGGATTTTTCAATGATAAATTCGGGCGGTTACTGTCCCCATTGAGCAAGGGGATGGGGGTGTGTGGTGTGTGAGGTCCCACAATTGCCCAAAGGTCGGTAATAACGAGCTCCAAGTTCGAAACTGGCGATCGCGGGCCAGCTCGCGTGGACAAGACCATGGGTGAATAACACACACACTACTAAGATGGGGATGAACAGTTGCTAATTAGACACTCAATCATCGAACGCAAAAAAAAAATCAAGGTACTTTGGGAATTGAGTTAAGTCTTTGCAAACTCACTCACTCTCTCTCTCTCTCTTTCTCTCTCTCTCTCTTTCTCTCTCTCTCTCTCTCTCTCTCTCTCTCTCTCTCTCTCTCTCTCTCTAGTAAAATTGCGTCTGTATCTATATAATCATTACGATAATAATTCTAATGATCCCACCAAAATAACTGTTAGGATAGAAAAAGGAAGAAAATAGGATGAAGAAAAAACCCAAAGGAGGAGAGGGAAATAGGAGGAGGAGGAAGAATACGAAGGTGATCAGGAAAGAAGAGAAAATAAACAAGATGGAAAAGGAGAAGTTTTAATGAGATTACATAGGATTACATAGGAGTAACAGACACCAGGAGACCTATTGGTCCATAGCGAGGGTATCTGCTGAACTACATACTACTAACTATCAACTACTTGTAAGAAAACAGTTGGAAAAAGATACCATGTCCCTAAAGAGGATGGGAACATGGAAGTTCCATAGTGCAGAATGATAGGATATGAAAAATACTAACTACAACTACCACTACCACTACAACTAATCGATACGGGGGACTAGATACGAATTCGCACTATCAATACCCATTTACTTTACAGTGCGCGTCAAGTCTGTTTTTGAATGTAGTTATTGTGTTGGCTCCGACAACATTTGCTGGTAACTTGTTCCATCGATCAACGACTCTAACATTGAAATGATTTTTACGGAGATCGGTGATGCAACGTTGACCGTTTAGTTTTAAACCATTATTTCTTGTTGTCACTTGAGTTGTAAGCTCGAATAGGTTCTCTTGATTAATGACATCAAAACCTTTTAGGATCTTAAAGGTTTCTATCAAGTCCCCACGGATTCTACGATCCTTTAAGGGAAACATATTAAGTTTCCGCAGTCTCTCTTCATAAGATGAATTTCGCAGAGATGGAATTTGTTTGGTTGCTCTTCTTTGCACTGATTCCAATTTGGCTTGATCTTTTACGAAACAGGGCGACCAGAATTGAACGGCATATTCCAAGTGCGGCCTAACCAAGGACGTGTATAATTGTGTCATTACTTTCGGAGTTTTATGTTCAAAGGTGTAGAAGGTGGGAGAGGAAGAGGAGTAGGAAGAGGAAGAGGAAGAGAAAGAGGAAGAGGAAGAGGAAGAGGAAAGAGAAGACGAAGAAGAAATATATAGACGAAGAGAGAGAAATCGATGAAAAAAAGATGGAAATAAATACGAAGGAGGAGGTGGAAGAGGAGCAAGAGGAAAGAGAAGACGAAGACGAAGATAAAGACAATGAAGAGAGAGAAAACGAAGGTAAAGTAGAACAAACAGAACCTGCAGGAAGTGGAGAAGGAAGAGGAAGAGAAAAGGAAGAAAACGAAGGAAGATAATGCGAATATAGAGGTTGAAGATCAGGAGGAAGAAGAGAAAGCACGGAAAAGCAGAATAAACAGAATCTGCATGAGGAGGAGAAGGAGAAGGAGGAGGAGGAGGAGGAGGAGGAAGAATGAGGACGAAGAAGAACAAATAAGGAAATGAAG
>JACEEZ010026165.1:52500-87500 GCA_016584305.1 Chionoecetes opilio | reverse complement strand
TACTTGCCTAAAAACCCTACAGGACCCTATCTATATACACTGCCTATCGCCCAATATACTTGCCTATTAACCTACAGGACCCTATATACACTGCCTATCGCCCAATATACTTGCCTATTAACCTACAGGACCCTATATACACTGCCTAACGAATTAACTAGTTACCTCCGCCAACGAAGTTGGAGGGATATGTTTTCACCCCGATCTGTCTGTCTGTCTGTCTGTTTGTTAGTGTACAGGATTTCTCGAAAAGTTACCAATATATTTGGACCAAACTCGGTATACCAAGTCTATTTGGTATAAGGAAGAACTGATTTAATTTTGGATGAAATCTATTGACAACTGTTGCCATGGCAACCAATTGATAAAATATTCGGCCGGAGGTATGCGCTCATACTGAGTGCATAATGCATATATATATAATTGATGAAATATTCGGGCGGAGGTATGCGCTCTACTGAGTGCCCCCCCCCCCTAGTTATATGTGTGTTTATTTATTCACATACTTTCCTGTTAACCCTACAGGACCCTATATACATTGCCTATCCCCCTATCGCTTAATGCATTCCAGGATAGGGTCACCTTAGCTTCACCTGACCTGCGTGGAACCTGCGTGGAACCTGCCTAACCTACCCACCTGCCTGCCCGGTCTGCCCTCCCCTGGAGTCCTAGATGTTATCAGGCGCCCTCACGCAGGCAACAGGCGGGAGGGAGGGGGGGGGGGCGTACCTGTATACCTGTCGGCTTGTGTTTACCTGTAGGGAGCCAGGTGTGGGAAAGCCAGGCGAGGCGAGACTTTTTTGTATTCTTATTCTTGGTTAAAAAGTGAGCGATCATAGGTTCTTTAAGTACGTATGTAAGGTTTAACGTATTTTTCTTCTATAAGTAAGGTTTAAGTATTTTTCTTCTATAAGTAAGGTTTAACGTATTTTTCTTCTATAAGTAAGGTTTAACGTATTTTTCTTCTATAAGTAAGGTTTAACGTATTTTTCTTCTATAAGTAAGGTTTAACGTATTTTTCTTCTATAAGTAAGGTTTAACGTATTTTTCTTCTATAAGTAAGGTTTTAACGTATTTTTCTTCTATAAGTAAGGTTTAAACGTATTTTTTCTTCTATAAGTAAGGTTTAACGTATTTTTCTTCTATAAGTAAGGTTATCGTATTTTTCTTCTATAAGTAAGGTTTATCTTATTTTTTTCTATAAAATAAGGTTTATCGTATTTTTCTTCTATAAGTAAGGTTTTATCTTTTTTTTTCTATAAGTAAGGTTTATCGTATTTTTCTTCTATAAGTAAGGTTTAACGTATTTTTTCTTCTATAAGTAAGGTTTTAACGTATTTTTTCTTCTATAAGTAAGGTTTATCTTATTTTTCTTCTATAAGTAAGGTTTATCTTATTTTCTTCTATAAGTAGGTTTATCGTATTTTTCTTCTATAAGTAAGGTTTAACGTATTTTTCTTCTATAAGTAAGGTTTATCGTATTTTTCTTCTATAAGTAAGGTTTAACGTATTTTTCTTCTATAAGTAAGGTTTATCTTATTTTTCTTCTATAAGTAAGGTTTATCTTATTTTTCTTCTATAAGTAAGGTTTATCTTATTTTTCTTCTATAAGTAAGGTTTAACGTATTTTTCTTCTATAAGTAAGGTTTAACGTATTTTTCTTCTATAAGTAAGGTTTAACGTATTTTTCTTCTATAAGTAAGGTTTATCTTATTTTTCTTCTATAAGTAAGGTTTATCTTATTTTTCTTCTATAAGTAAGGTTTATCTTATTTTTCTTCTATAAGTAAGGTTTAACGTATTTTTCTTCTATAAGTAAGGTTTAACGTATTTTTCTTCTATAAGTAAGGTTTAACGTATTTTTCTTCTATAAGTAAGGTTTATCGTATTTTTCTTCTATAAGTAAGGTTTATCGTATTTTTCTTCCATAAGTAAGGTTTAACGTATTTTTCTTCTATAAGTAAGGTTTATCGTATTTTTCTTCTATAAGTAAGGTTTATCTTATTTTTCTTCTACAAGTAAGGTTTATCGTATTTTTCTTCTATAAGTAAGGTTTATCGTATTTTTCTTCTATAAGTAAGGTTTATCTTATTTTTCTTCTATAAGTAAGGTTTATCGTATTTTCTTCTATAAGTAAGGTTTATCTTATTTTTCTTCTATAAGTAAGGTTTATCGTATTTTTCTTCTATAAGTAAGGTTTATCTTATTTTTCTTCTATAAGTAAGGTTTATCTTATTTTTCTTCTATAAGTAAGGTTTATCGTATTTTTCTTCTATAAGTAAGGTTTATCTTATTTTTCTTCTATAAGTAAGGGTTTTTCTTCTATAAGTAAGGTTTATCGTATTTTTCTTCTATAAGTAAGGTTTATCTTATTCTTCTTCTATAAGTAAGGTTTATCGTATTTTTCTTCTATAAGTAAGGTTTATCTTATTTTTCTTCTATAAGTAAGGTTTATCGTATTTTTCTTCTATAAGTAAGGTTTATCGTATTTTTCTTCTATAAGTAAGGTTTATCGTATTTTTCTTCTATAAGTAAGGTTTATCTTATTTTTCTTCTATAAGTAAGGTTTATCGTATTTTTCTTCTATAAGTAAGGTTTAACGTATTCTTCTTCTATAAGTAAGGTTTATCGTATTTTTCTTCTATAAGTAAGGTTTAACGTATTTTTCTTCTATAAGTAAGGTTTATCGTATTTTTCTTCTAATATAAGTAAGGTTTATCCATTTTTCTATCTTATTCTTGGTTAAAAAGTCAGTGATCAGAGGTTCTATATGTAAGTTTTTTTCTGTTATATTCCTGGTTAAGAAGTGAGAGATCAGAGGTTTTTAAAGGTATTTTGGGTCAATTTATAGTTTCACCCAACCAACGATTTTCTGATGCGCCTTGTGCTTTTCTGGTGTGTTTTTATGTGTTTTGAATGAATCTGCTAACCGTTTCTGTCGCAATTTTTTTTTTTTTTTTTTTTTTTTTTTTGCAAAATTGACAAAAAAAGAAAGAACCTAAACCTAACCTAACCTTTACCTATACCTATACCTAACCTAATCTAACCTATACCTAACCTAACCTTTACATAACTAAAGAAAAACTAAAAAAAACTAACCTTTATCTACCTTTAAAAAAAAAAAAAAAAAAAAAAAAAATTGCGACAGAAACGGTTAGCAGATTCATTCAACACATAATAACACACCAGAAAAACATAAGGCGCATCAGAAAATCGTTGGTTGGGTGAAACTATAGATTATCCGTATTTTGTTCACTAATAGACGTAGGTAGAGGTAGACTTAACTGAGATTTGTTCTATCATATTCCTGGTTAAGAAGTAAGCGATTACAGATTCTAAAAGCAAGGTTTATTTTTTCACTAAGTCACTTTCACTGTTTCACTACCGTAGATAACAGTATAGTCGCCACCTGCCCTAACGTCGCCAGGCGCCATATATTACGAATTATAGCATCACTACTGATGTGTATGTGCCACTGAAGATGATACACAGTAGTTTATATCATGACTGTATATAATCTACCCTGTTTCAGCGTTGTTTTATGCTTTGTATCTGCAAGTATAGACGGTTTCAAATTTCCCTACTCATTTTTTTTTCGGGCGACGACGACGGCGGGAGGACACTTAGAACATAAACACTAGATGGCGACCTTAGTGTAGCCCGTTATCAACGTCGCCACTCGGTTGATATTTTTGTAATTTGTTCATTTATAGCCATAATATGACACAGATGAAGACACAAAATGACACACTCTCCAGATAACCTCTTATAACTTTCCTGAAATCATGGATGTAGGTAAGTATTAACGCCACCACACGGCTGTAAATAAAAGAAACATTGTCCTGGCGACTTTAGTGTTATCTACGGTAAGGTGCTTTAAGGCTTATTTTTCACTAATTTACATAGGTGGTGGAGGTAGGCTTTACCTTCCTTCCCTTCCCTTCCTTCCTTCCCTTCCCTTCCTTCCCTTCCTTCCCTTCCTTCCTTCCTTCCTTCCTTCCTTCCTTCCTTCCTTCCCTTCCCTTCCTTCCTTCCCTTCCTCCTTCCTTTCCCTACCTTCCCTTCCCCTCCCCTCCTTCCCTTCCTTCCTTCCCTTCCTTCCTTCCCTCCCTTCGCCCCATTCCTTCATTCCTTCCCTTCCTTCCAAATTTCCCTTCTTTCCCTTCCTCCCCTTTCCTCCTTCCCTTCCTTTCCCTCCTCCCCTCCCTCCCTTCGTTCCCTACCTTTCTTCCTTCCCTTCCTATGCCTCTACCCTCCCTCCCCTCCCTTCCCTTCCTTTTTTTACTTACCGAGGAGGAATGTTGAGGCTTTGATATAAGGTTAGGAGGAGACAGGGGAAGATTTAGTATTTCTTTTTTTATAGAAGGCAGGTTTTTAAGTCAAGAGTTTTCAGTGTTTGATGCAAGTGGAGTGAAGTTTAATATTTACGCTTAAAATGAACAGCGTAGATAAATATATTAGGAAGTGTACAGGTTAAAATTAAATATGGCTTCTTCTTTTTTGCAGAATATGAGAAAATATATATCAAAATCATAACAAACCAAATGAGACAGACAGGCAGACAGGTAAATAGATAGATTGATAGATAGAGATAGATACATACATACATACATACATGGAGAGAGAGAGAGAGAGAGAGAGAGAAGAGAGAGAGAGAGAGAGAGAGAGAGAGAGAGAGAGAGAGAGAGAGAGAGAGAGAGAGAGAGAGAGAGAGAGTCAATGGGGAAGGGGAGACAGACAGATAAATTGATAGATTGTTACATACATACATACATACATTACATACACACACACACATACATGGAGAGAGAGAGAGAGAGAGAGAGAGAGAGAGAGAGAGAGAGAGAGAGAGGAGAGAGAGAGAGAGAGAGAGAGAGAGAGAGAGAGAAGAGAGAGAGAGATGAGAGAGAGAGAGAGAGAGAGAGAGAGAGAGAGAGAGAGAGAGAGAGAGAGAGAGAGAGAGAGAGAGAGAGTCAAGTAGGGGGGGAGGTCAACAAGGGGAGCATTAGGAGAGGTCAAAGGTTAACAGGAAGAAGGGTCAGAAGTAACAAAAGCCTTCCACTCCCGCCGGGCACACACCCTGCAGGCCGCTGAGGTTTGCATAGGTAATGACCACCTGGGCGCCTCACCTGCAGGCTAATGAGGACAGGGAAGGGGGAAGGGGGAAGGGGGGGAAGGGAGGGAGGGGAAGGGGGGAAAGGGAGGGAAGGGAAGGAAGGGGAGGGAGGGGGAGGGTAGAGGTATAGGAAGGGAAGGAAGGAAGGTAGGGAACGAAGGGAGGGAGGGGAGGAGGGAAAGGAAGGGAAGGAGGGAAGGGGAGGGAAGGGAAGGAAAGGAAGGAATGAAGGAATGGGGCGAAGGGAGGGAAGGAAGGAAGGGAAGGAGGGGAGGGGAAGGGAAGGTAGGGAAGGAAGGAAAGGAAGGAAGGGCAGGAAAGGAAGGAAGGGGAGGTTGGAAGGAAGGGAAGGCAGGAAGGAAGGGAAGGGAAGGAAGTGAAAGGAAGGGAAGGAAAGAAGGGAAGGAAGGGAAGGAAGGGAAGAGAAGGAAGGGAGGGAAGGGAGGGAGAGAAGGGAAGGAAGGAAGGAAGGAAGGGAAGGCAGGAAGGAAGGGAAGGGAAGGGAAGGGAAGGGAAGGGAAGGAGGAAGGGAAGTAAGGGAAGGAAGGAAGGGAAGTAAGGGAGGGAAGGGAGGGAGAGAAGGGAAGGGAAGGAGGGAAGGGAAGGGAAGGAGGAAGAAGTATAGGAAAACACATCAATATTTTCTATTCTTTCATCTCATTTTTACAACATAATGACATGGCTTTGCTAGATGAACTTTTGAACCCATGCACGTGCCCACCTACCCATCAACAACCCACTAACTCACTGCCTGCCCTTACCCACCTTACCCACCCATATCCTGCCACCTCCTCCCCACCCACTGCTTGCTACCATTCCCGCCCATCACTCCCCCCCACCCATTCCTCGTCCCCAGTATATGAAGGATTATCTGAAGGGAATAGTGCAGTTGACAAAAAAATATCCAGTTTTTTGGGTGAGTTGGGTTCGTATTTTTTAGTTTTAGGATTCAATAGCAAGATATGAGCTGTAATTTCCTCTCTCTCTCTCTCTCTCTCTCTCTCTCTCTCTCTCTCCTCTCCCCTCTCCTCTCTCTCTCTCTCTCTCTCTCTCTCTCTCTCTCCTCCCCTTCCTTCCTTCCTTCCTTCCTTCCTACTTTTTTATTATTATTTTTTACCATTCCTATGTGGACAAACCTACTCTCTCTCTCTCTCTCTCTCTCCTCTCTCTCTCTCTCTCTCGCTCTCTCTCTCTCTCTCTCTCTCTCTCTCTCTCTCTCTCTCTCTCTCTCTCTCTTCCACACACGAAAACATAAATAAGATACAAAATTGATATACCACACCTAAATTTACATGAACAATCGAACAGAAAGAAAAGATAAATATAAACTTAAACTCTTATCTATATTTTGTCTTTGTTGGTCCTTCCATGATAATTTGTATTAAAAAAAGGATAAAAAAGAAAACAAGGAAGTTGAGGTTTTTGACGCCTAACTAAATGAGATTAATTCGTGTGTTCCTCCCTGCCATTTAGCGCCTTTAATTAGACGCCAGGTGAGGCCCTCCCTTCCGGCCTTGTACCCTTATCTCTCTCTCTCTCTCTCTCTCTCTCTCTCTCTCTCTCTCTCTCTCTCTCTCTCTCTCTCTCTCTCTCTCTCTCTCTCTCTCTCTCTCTCTCTCTTGACATCTCACTATTTTCTTATATTTTTCTTCCTCCTCTTCCTCTTTCTCTTATCAGACATTTTATCCTCTTCCTCCTACCCCTTCATTCCTCCTTTCATCTTCCTCCCCCTTATCTCTCTCTCTCTCTCTCTCTCTCTCTCTCTCTCTCTCTCTCTCTCTCTGAAAGATAGCATCACCTGTGTACCTATGATGCTTTGCCCTTTACCTGTTCGGGAAGGGAACTAAATGACGAAGAGGAAGAGGAAGAGGAAGAGGAAGAGGAAGAGGAAGAGGAGGAAGGTGAAAGGTGATAAATAAATAAAGTAGTAGAAACAGAACAGTAGATGAGGAAGAAAGAAAAAAAGGGAAGGAAAGGAGAAGGAAAGGAAGGGAAGAAGGAAATAAATAAGGGAGGAGAGGAAGAGGAAGAGAAAGAGGAACAAGGTGAAAGGTGATAAATAAATAAAATAGTAGAAATGGATAAGTAGAAAAGTAAAATACGTAATAATATAAAAAATACGAATGAGAATTATGAGTAAATCAAGGAATTCAAAAAAATGTTATGAGTTTGAGTGGGAATGAGAAGCAAAAGAAGGGATTAAAATAAATACAAATAAAAAAGGTAAATAAATAAATGAATACAGGACATAAAAAAGAAAGAAAGAGAGAAAAAAAGAAAGTAAGAAAGACAGAAAATAAAGAAAAAGAAAAAAACAAAATAAAGCAAATATATGAAATAAAGAAATAGAAAAAAAGTCACATCCTCTTTAGACGTACACACACACACACACACACACACACACACACACACAGACAGACAGACAGACAGACAGACAGACAGACAGACAGACAGACACACACACAAACACCTACACACACAAACCCAAACCCACACACACACAGACGAGACAGACAGACAAACAGACAAACCCACACACACCTACACACACAAATCCAAACCCACACCCACACACACACACACACACACACACACACACAGACAGACACAGACAAACACACACACACACCTACACACACAAACCCAAACCCACACCCACACCCACACACACACACACAGACAGACAGACAGACAGACAGACAGACAGACAGACAAACACACACACACACACACACACACACACACACACCAGACAGACAGACAGACAGACCGACAGACAGACAGACAGACAAACACACCCACACACACAACCACACACCAGACAGACACAGACACACAAACACACACACACACCCACACACACAAACGCACACCCACAACCACCACCCACACCACCACCCACAGACAGGACAGACAGGACAGACAGGACAGACAGACAGAAAAAACACACACACACACACACACACACACACACACACAACACCACACGACACAGACCTACACACCACAAAAACACCCAACAACCACACCCGAAACACACCCCACAAGGTCCTAAAAATCAGTCTCTTCATAATGCAAACCAATTACTGGCCACAAAAACAATAATAACACATAATTAAGCTTGAACATGCAGTGTGATTCCAGGGCACCAATCGAGAGGGAGAAAAACTGTGGAGTGCATGACGGGAGAATTGGTTCCCTAGGGTGTGTGTGTTAAGGTGAAATTTGTTTGTATGTCTGAATGGTGTGATTGTTAAATAAGGGAGTGACAGTGCAGAGAGAGCACGAGACGGATGGAAGGAACGAGAACAGACAGAGAGAAGCAGAGAGAGAAGGCGGTGATGTAGAGAGATGAGAGGAAACCCCGCGAGGATCGACGAGAAGAGTCGGAGAGAGAAGAGCAGAGAGGAGAGACGGGAGAGAGACAGAGCAAAGAGGAGAGAGAAGAGAAGACGGAGGGAGACGGAGGAGAAATGTGAGAGAGAGAGAGAGATGAGACGATGGAGAGAGACCCAGAAGAGAGATGAGAGAGAGAGAGGCGAGAGATGGTAGAGGAGGACGATCGAGATGAGATGAGAGAGGATGATGAGAGAGAGAGAGAGAGAGAGAGAAAGAGAGAGAGAGAAACGAAAGAAAGAGAAAGGGTAGAGAAAGAAAGAAAGGAGAGACAGACAGAAAAGAAAGAAAGACAGAAAGAGTAATGAATAAGAAAGAAATGAGATAAGAAAGAAGCGAGCTTTCTTCTTCTCTTGTTGTATTTTCCTCTTTTCCTTTCTTCCTCGTAACCTTTCTAATTAACCTATTGTCCATCTAATTTCACCCCACCTAGACACCACCAACCACAACACACTCCAAACACCAACACAAAAGACCACACCACCAACCACACACACACATCACAAACTTACACAACCACACCAGCACTACAGTACCGTATACACCCCAACCAAGACGCACCAGACACCGCACACCAAGGAGCGACACCAACCACCAACGACGAAGGACACCACACCACCACCCAAGACACCACCGACCAACCACCAAACCATCCACACACAAACCCCAAGACCCACCACCACCACCACGCCAAGACCACCACCACCACACCCCCCCACCAAAACACCACCACCACCACACAAGACCCACCACCACCACCACCAAGACCCACCACCAAGACCACCACCCCCACCACCACCATCCACCAACTACTACCACCACCACCACCCACCACCACCACTACCACCACCACCTCCTCCTCCTCCTCCAAAGGTCACGCCCTGTCCCCTGCTCCTCCCGTGCCTACTTGACCCCATGACCCCCTGCACTCTATTCTGACCTTTGACCTACGACATCACAACAAACCACAACGATGCGGCTTGACCACAAATTTCAGTGTGGAGAAAAGGAGGCTGAGTACGCGAGGGGGAGAGAGAGAGAGAGAGGAGGAGCGAGGAGATGAGAGAAGAGAAGGAGGGAGAGAGGAGAGAGAGAGAGGAGGAGACGAGTGAGATGAGAGGAGAGAGAGAGACGAGGAGAGATGAGAGAGAGGAGGAGAGGAGACCGAGAGAGATGTGAGAGGAGAGAGAGAGAGGAAAAAAAAAATCAGCGTGCCAAGGATAAATAAAGATAAGAGGAAAGGAAATACAGACCTATTGTTTAACCATGAGAGAGAGGAGAGAGAGACGAAAGAGGAGAGACGATGAGAGAGAAGAGAGAGTAGAGAGAGAGAGAGGAGGAGACGAGGAGAGAGAGAGAGAGAGAGAGAGATGCAGACCTACACAATAGCATATAATTACAAAACCAAAAAATTTAAAACAAGAAGGTAATAAGTAATGATGATGATAATGATGATGATGAAAGAAGTGATGAATGTTCCTGCATACACATAATTTCCATGAGTTAGTTACCTGGGTGAAGTAAGTAATTAACCTGCGCCCCATGACCCCCCCTTGCCCCCTGCCACCTTACCTCTCACCCCTGCCCCCCCCCCAAGCCACCTGTATACCCCCGGGGAGGTGACGGCGCGCGCCCGAGACACTCAGGTAATAAGGCAATTAACGGCCACAGACAGGTAAGTCGTGACGTGTGTGTCATTCACCCATGGTCTTGTCCACGCGAGTTGGACCCGCGATCGCCAGTTTCTCCCTCCCGGAGTAAGCTTGGAGCTCATTATTACCGATCTTTGGGTAATGCTGGGACCTCACACAGCATACCCCCCCCATCACCTTGCTCAAGGGAACAGTAACCGCCCGAATTTGTCAGTGAAAAATCCCCAGAAGCAGTGAGGATACGAACCGGCTAACCACAGAATGGCAGGCCAACGCTCTATCTCTTGCCATCGACCCCCCCCCCCTCGGTTGTTGGTATGTGTGTGTTGTCTCATAGGAAACAGACCTTGTAAAACCTTAATCATTCCCAAAACAAACGTAACAATTTACAAATAATATACATACATAAAATAAACAAAAACTATCCCCCTATTCGTACACCCATAACCCTTTATCTGTCTCCCATACAGAAGTTCCTGATAACCATTAGATACTAGGGCCGTAGTAACAGACACATCATCTCACGGCAGCCACTACTACATCCCGATAGCATGAGTGAACTACATTTACCCGCTGAAATAAGACGCACACCAGACCCACTGATCACAGAAAAACAAACCAACCAAGGGATAAATGAGTAGCATTGAAGGGTATTATCCTAATATATACTAGTTGTATCCTTGCCAGAGGCGGCGATACGCTACAGGGGAATGGATGAAATAAGGGTGGAAGTTGTGTTGTTGTGTATTGGATTGTGTGTCTTATGAGGTGCTGTGTGTATGCGTGTTGGTTATGTCTTAGCTTTTTTCTTGAGGGGTATCGTTCCTACTGCACTCGTGATCGGTTACATTAGCGAGAGAGAAGATGATGAAACGAGTAGCGAGCTAGGGAGATAGATGAGAGCATACTTGAGTTACTTGTAGAGGTAGACCTATCTTTCAATGCTTGTAATTTTGATTCGAAGTGGAAAGAAAAGGAAAGACAAGAGAGGAAAGTGTCATAAGAGAGAGAGAGCACCAAGAAAGGAGATGATGAGATGAGAACAAAGAATCACGAACACTGAGAGAGATAGAGAGAGAGAGACGGAGAGCCAGAGAGAGAGTAATAAAATAATAAATAAAGTTTATTTCCACGGGCAGTGGTTATTCGTAAAATCCATTTTCATTTCAAAAGATAATAGCTACCTAAAATTAAATTACAACAAGTTTTGATTAAAAACATTAAAAATATAAAATTTATACACTAATGTAAAAGAAAGAAAATCAGGTAATATTAAAAATGATATATACAAGACATGCATAATTCTAATAAAGTAAAGGAATAAAAAAGCCTTATAAATGAAAAAAAATATATAAGAAAAATATTATAAAAAGTACATATATTTATACATAAAGAGAAATTATGTAACTATATACATTAAAAGAAAAAGTTCTATACTAAAATTCATTTCCATTCCCGAAGTACAAGTTGGAGTTTAGTTTTGAAAGACTGTAGGGTGTTAGCATCTGTAACTAGCGGACGCGGAAGCTGTTCCATAAAAACTTGGGGCCCCTTACAGACGAGAGATCTGGCCCCCATGTCTAGTGTAATAGGGACGTACAGGTGTCTCGCGTCTGGTGGGTGCTACCCAGTAACGTCCCCTACAGTTGGAAAAGTCAGATTAGGATATAGATGGGGTCATATGACTTGAAACATAGGGACCCCGGGCTTAGAGTGGAGTTATTTCGGTCTTAACATTCAGCCATTGTAGTTCTTTCAAAATTGGGAGTCCACATGATCGTACTTCCTGGCTTTACCATCTACTACTTTTGCTGCAAAATCTGTAGTGTTTGGAAAAACATTGTTTAGGAAGAGTTGTGTTTGCGTGTCAACATATTACATTCGACAATAAATTAATAATGCTAAAGTACAAGCGATTGTATAATTGCTGTGCGAGTATCATTGCGAAAGTATTCTCTTTATTCTATTACATTACATAAGAGATCCGGTTTACGTTTTTACTCATTTTCACATACATGGTTTGTTAGAAAGTCATGTACCTGTCATGTGTATAGCCAAAGGTTTTTTTACATGTGTGGTGGTTGAAGGGTTGTGGCGTGGTGCTGTATAGTGAGACTGTCTGGTATCTGGGATAATAGTTAGACTAGGACCTATGGAACATTACACTGTGTTTCTTCGTATTCCGTATGTAAACCATTTTTCAGAAAGTACACTTTTGGATATGTATTTAGGGTTCCTGTGTTTTTCTAATGAGGGTCTGTCAGAGGTATTTATAAGGTTGTTGTGTAGGATTGTTGTGTCACAGCGTATTGCCACTTAATATACAGTCATAATATAATGCGACATATCATTCACGAAAATGTTAAAACAATATTGGGCCATAGTAATAGAGCCCTGCGGGACCACGTACGTACATGTAATTTCGAAGTAAGTAGTGTTACGTTAATCGCTACTGGACTGCGTTCTCCCATATAGGTAACTGTCAAACCAGAAAGTATCAAACATGTGTGTCAGTGTTCTTACGTAGGATGGTGTGGTTGGGACACTGTCAATGCTTTTTAGGGCATAGATCCGCATAAGGATAATAGGGGGACACCCGCTTCCCTGTCATGCTGGTCATAAAATGTGGTTCCAGTAATGGACAGTAAGGGCTGTTTCGGTAGATAAATTATGAGACGGAAAGACATGCTGGGCTGGTTAAGATAGGATAATCATTTCGACTCGAGGAAAGTTGTGAGTTGGTAGCAACAATGATTTCTATTCAATATACCTCTAGAAATCAGATCAGGGAGGAGGGAAATGGGGCGGTAATTACTGACATCATACGTGTCTCCCATCCTTGTTAAAGAGGTTGAGTAACGAGGATGCTTCCACTGATTCACGGAAAAAAAATACGGTTCCGATGGATCAGGGGTTAGTCTAGTAGAAATGTCAGAAATATAAGCTAAAGAGCAATAAAGTGAATCTTTAACGAAACCAGGGAAATATTATTCCCGACCCAAACGATTAGTGTTGTAAGGTTCTTGATAGTTAAGATGACCGTGTTCGTATTACGAGGGGTTCTGTGCCCGGAGAATGTTCTACTGATCGATGGAAATTACGCTAGCGGTCTCTTGTAGATACAAATTTTGGTTCAGGGGATGTTACGCAGAGGCTGTTGTCGTTTTTGTAAGTAGGTTTCACCAACAGTTGCGGGAAATAAAGTATTAAAATCTTCCGACTATTTACTTTTTTCAGCGTCAGACATCGTGTTGGCCAATTAGACGCCTTTTTTATGGCGGGAGAGGATTAGGTCCCATATAAAGTAATTCTTCCAAAGTAGCGGCAATGTTATCTTAGAATTAAGTAAATAGAACGTGTATAGACTCCTTTCCCTTTTTTTTTTTATCTATAGCTTTGACTCTTACATGCTTTTTTTTAGGTCTGGTTTGTATTGGTGTGCGTGAATAGTTGGGTGCTCGTTCTTGATGTGCTGTCATATACGGAATTGAGCGGATTTCTTTTATTCTGCCTCCCAACATCGAATCGGTCATCCCGGGGCGGTGTGGGTGGACAGGCGGACTTTTCCTTTAGTTAAGACACAATTGGCAGAGGGGCCGCAGCCGATCCCGGCAACTTGTTTACTTGTGGAATGTTAGTAATGTCCTAGATTGAGTGTCTATGTATATCGGTCTGTATTTAATCTTTTCTGCGGTCTTATCACTTTTCCCCCAACCCCCCCAAGTAGTTTGTGAGCACGATGTTGTGTCCCTACTTCATGAGTGTGACATGTAGACAGTTTAGTTGCTCAGCGGTTGGTCGTTGTTTGTATTACTTCTCTTGGAGAGAGGTTCCACTGACCACGGTCGCTGGGTCTCGCTATGGCTTGTATGAGAATGACGTCAGGAGGCAGCACACGTACGGCTTGTTTAGTAGCATGCTCCGTCCCGTCGTGAGAGGCGGCGGTGGGTGACTCGGCCGTGGGCTTGCATCAATTGTTTGTGATCATTAGTGTATATTATGATGCTTCGTCGAGGTTTATCTTTGTGCCTGGTTGAGACGATCGTCCCTTTCCATCCCCGCTTCTTTACAACAGTAGCTAGCCTGATCAGCTCCTGTCCGCTGCTCTCTATGAGCTGATGATACGCGATGCTCTCTAGTCGATACTCTGTCTTTCTCTCTCTCCTCTATTACGGAAATCTTACTCGTCTACTATTCTCGACATGTCTTCTCAATCTTCTAGCTCTATTCTTATGCTCTATCATCTCGATCCAGACACCTATCGGTCTCTCCCATACCTCGCTCATGTAGTCAGTGTCTCGGACAATTTCCGGGGATATATATCATTTTCCTTATACTTATTCGAGTCACTCACACGTCCCTTTACAATCATATAAATACCTCTTTCTCTTGGTGGTGTTGTGTGTTGTGACTTCGTTGTGTGATAGATGTGTGTGAATATAGATGGTGTGTAGGTGTAGGTGTGTGTGTCGTTGAACGATGTGGTGTGGTGTGCGTGGTGCATAGCACGTCAGTTAGGCCTGGGCATAGGAGGCTAAGAGCCCTGAATTTTTTATGATTAGCCCTCCGGTGAATCTCAAGTACCTATTTTTTTTTTGGTCACTTTTACAAGAACAAGATAAGCCTGGACTGGGGGCCAACACGCAAAATAACAGTCAGATAAAAACAATGATATTGTGGTTAGACTGTTACTTGGACGCGATGCGATGCATCCTTTTTATCTGAGGCAGGACATAGAGAGAAGTGGACAAAGAGCAGAACATGGAGGAGAGCAGAACCAGAGGAGATGAGGGGTGCAACAGGACAGATGAGGATACAAAACCACACATGAGATAATACGAGTATGAGGAAAACACAGTTTTGTGCGCTACAGTTCAAAAAAAGGAGGCCGTATAAAATTTGTCAACACACCATAGAAGCCGAAAGTTATAAGACCCTGGTTTGGTCACGATTCAAGTATGTGAACAAAAGGCATTGGCAATGTACAAATCTCTAGGATGCATCATTCACGCCCAAAGCTCCTCTTTTTTCCATTGGGTGTTTCAATCCATGTGCTGATGAAAAATAGAGTACAATAATAAATGAAGTGTGAACCCCAACTCAGATTTGTCTTGATTTATTTTATTATATGTTTGCAAAAAAGTTATTCTAAATCTGATGACCGGAACTTTTTGGATAGGCTAAACCAGTGTCTCAATCTTATGTGAGTGTACATATACCTATCAAAAATAATATTTGTAAATTTATCCGGTGTAAAAAAATACAATAAAAGAACGCCGCTAAAGATCTCTCAGGCTGGACCTAAACCCCAATGTTTCAAGCATTCTAAATTACGCCCCATGGTAAAGTAGTCGTAAGTAGTAGTAGTAGTAGTAGTAGATAGGTAGTAGTAGTAAGTTAGTACAGTAAGGTGTTAAATGTCTTAGCAACGGTGTCAATTGTTGTTGTCAGTGTTTACTATCAGTAAGTTAATTTACAGTTACAGTAGTAACAATAAGTTAGCAGTCAGCAGCGCAGCTACATGTGAGACACAAGTGTAGCAGTTACCAGCGCAGAGGGCATGCAGTGGTTCAGGAGTGCCTGTTTATGGCTGGGAGTGAGTTCGCAGGTGGGGCAGGTGGAGATCCTGGGAGTTAGGAAGTGTGTCATGCAGGTTCCAAGATGTGTTAGATCCGAGCTGGTTTACTGATTTTTCGCTTGCATGCTGGGCGAGTCATGATCGTGAACAATCACCCCGTCCTTATGCCTTCCTCAAAGCATTGCAAACCTTCACGCGAGCTTCGCCGCGTCCTGAAGGGAGCGCTGGCAATGGCGCGGGACCGCGGCTACGTGATGAGTGGCGACAACCCGCTGCTCACGCCGCCGCCCCGCGACTCCAAGACCTTCTTCCGCTCCTTCCCGTCTCACTTCGACGTGACCGACCGCCTGGGGCAGCAGGTCATCCGCTTTGAGTTCTGGAACAAGTCCTTGACCAAGCTGCCGGGGCGGGAGGAGCAGGTGGTCGCAAAGCGAGTCCGCCGCGCTGCCCGCCGCACCGGCGTGCCCCTCACCAGGCTGCGGCTGGTGCTGCTGGTGCCGCACTACACGCACCAGCAGGAGCGGCAGGAGCGGCGCGCCCTGAAGGGGCTTGGCGCACAGCTGGAGGTGTTCACCCACCAGTTCTTCTCCAGGGCCAACGAGCTGCCCGCCTCGCCGACCTGCGAGCTGCTGGCGGACCGCGTGCTGGTGGAGCGCTACCAGGACGTGTACGGACACGTGGGCGACTTGCCTAAGATTAACGGCGACAACTTCTGGTGCCGCTACCTGGGCGCCGCGTATGGCGACATTCTGCTCTCCAGCGGCGGCCAGGGAGGCATGCGCTCCATCCAGTTGGTGGTGCCCTCCCGCCGCGCCTGTGACGACCACTCCGGGGAGGCGGAGCGGCGCGTGACGCAATGGCGTGACGCCAGAACCAGTCTCAATGGTTACCTGGAGGCCATCAGAGAGAACCCTCACTACTATTGAGGCGGTTGTTGAGTGACGGGACAACCATGCAAGCCCTCGGTGGTGTTACTTGAGGATCAACATGGAGTGGCTTCATGAAGGCTTTGTGGCGGAGGTCGTCTTTATACATTTTTATGTCACGCTGTTCTATTATCTTATGTGAATACCACTTATTCTGACACCAAGTAACATATAATTATGTATGCATGACATCATCTCAATACAGGCATGTAGTATTACCTCGCATTAATGTCTTTCCTCCCTCCTTTTTGGGGACCAGGGCCCACATGGAGCTGTATTTACTTATATCTATATTTACATATATAACTACCTATTGTTTATATAACATGTATTACAATAATTGTATTTCATGCACACACACACAACCATGAAACATTGGGGGCTTAGTCCAGCCTACCTTAGAGATTTTTAAATTTTTACTGGATAATTTTCAATACATTTTTTAGTATAATGAATATATATATATATATATATATATATATATATATATATATTATATATATATATATATATATATATATATATAATATATATATATTTATATCACATTATATTCATTATACTCAATATATATTGAAAAGTATCCAGTAAAAATCTAAAGATCTCTAAGGTAGGCTGGACTAAGCCCCCAATGTTTCAAGATCCTAAATACGCCCCTGAGTGTGTGTGTGTGTGTGTGTGTGTGTGTGTGTGTGTGTGTGTGTGTGTGTGTATTCATCTAGTTGTATTTTACAGGGCCTGAGCAACGCTCGTATGGCCCCGTCTCCATATCAACATTTTTATCATTCATCCTTAGTGCTTAGTTTTGGCCGAAGCCAGCACCCCGGGAGGCGGGTCACAAACCCCGGCTTACACCCGGTACCCATTCACTGCTGGGTGGACAGGGGCTCGGGTTTTAAGGAAACAGCCCATCTGTTTCCGCTCCGCCCGGGGATCGAACCCGGGACTTCTCGGTTGTGAACCGAGCGTGCTAACCACTACACTACGCCAGGGAAATGGTGTGGTCTCCGCTGAATCTTGGTACTGAACATAGAAGACGTACCTGCCCTCACTTGAAAGGAGTAACTATGGCAGACTGAAACTTGCTCAAATTTCCATGGTTATTCATATATCATACCCCTATGATCAATAATTCGGTCACGCTGATGGCCTGCTCACCCTGTACAAGGCCCAGCATGGATGACGCCCCCCTTGGGAAGAGCTGACAAGATTGTTAACTAAGGAGGCGAAGTTGAAGAGGACCTATGAAGCGATACTAAGCGTCAAAGGTCACAAGAAGAAAAATAACAAAAATAAGATGTCGAGTGCCCCCTCCCACCTTAACACTTGGACACGATAGTACAGCTTCTTCATCCTTGTATTCGTATTTATCCTTTCTTTAGTCATGAAAACACGTAATACTTCTTTTTCTGACATTTATTTTTCTCGTTATTAAATTTTTTTCCTCACCTGCCCTTGCTTAATCAACATTTTTCACATTTAATCTTCTTTAAGTTCTACCGTAGATAACACTTTAGTCGCCAGCTGCAATAATGTCGCCAGCCGCCAAATATTACGAATTATAGCATCACTATTGATTTTTACGTCACTGAAGATGATACACAGTAGTTTATATCATGACTGTATAATCTACCCTGTTTCAGCGTTGTTTTATGCTTTGTATCTGCAAGTATAGACGGTTTCAAAAACCGGATGGCGACCTTATTGTTGGTCGCCACTCTGGTGATATTTTTGTAATTTGTTCCTTTATAGCCATACTATGACACAGATGAAGACACAAAATGACACAGACTCTCCAGATAGCCCCTTCTAACTTTCCTGAAATCATGGATATAGAAATGTAAGTATAAACGCCACCAGACGTCTGTATATCGAAAAAATCGTTGTCCTGGCGACTTTACTGTTATCTACGGTAAGATGCATTTCTCGCCTTGCATTGTAGCCTACAGTGCTACATAGCCGGGCAGAACACCTCATCAGCGGCGTACCAACGAGCACGCGCAACAGCAAAGGAGCAACCAGGTCNCCTCTTCCTCCCTTTACCTCCCTTTCCCCTCCTCCCTTTTTTTTACACCCCCCCTGCCCACAACCCCCTACCCTTACCCCCTTCCCCCCCCCTTACCTCCTTCCCCCCCTCCCTGACGAGAGCCTCAAAACTGGGGTACTACATCCTCCTGGGCACTTTATTTAAGGGCATTTTCTAGGCCACTCTTGTCATGCTATGTTTGGGTCAAGAACATAGAAGAAAATAATAACAATAAGAAGACAAGAAGACTACAAAAAGGAGGATAAACTTAATGCGAATTTTAGTAAAGGGAAAACAACAATGATTGAAGGGTCTTGGTTTTAAGGAACAGACTAATTTTACCCCAAACTAAAACCTAGCAAAATATTATCATCTCCGTTATTTTTTGGAAACCGTAGATAACAGTGAAGTCGCCAGTTCTACGTTTCTTTGTTATTTACAGACGTGTGGTGGCGTTAATACTTACATTTCTACATCCATGATTTCAGGAAAGTTAGAAGGGTCTATCTGGAAAGTCTGTGTATTTTGTGTTTTCATCGTGTCATATTAGGGCTATAAATGAACAAATTACAAAAATAAAACCGAGTGGCGACCTCACTATACCTACTACAGTAAAGTCGCCAGCTAGTATTTTAACCCACAGTTTGATTCGCCACTCTGGGGAATTCAGGAAATTAGAGGTAAAGTAAAAAGTCTCTATATTATTTTAGCTGCGGAAGATGCTTGGATATATATAAAAATTCCTCTGCCAACGTGAAAATAAATTCTATTCAAGTTTGAAAGATTTGGCAAGTCTTGTGTCCTGCCGCCCGAAAGGCTACTGTTTACTGTCTGTCATCGCGCGAAGAAAAAAACGTGAGAAGCAAAATGCGCAACATTATACTTGCAGATACAAAGCATAAAACAACGCTGAAACAGGGTAGATTATACAGCCATGATATAAACTACTGTGTAACATCTTCAGTGGCACATAAAAATCAGTAGTGATGCTATAATTCGTAATATTTGGCGCCTGGCGACTTCACTGTAGGTGGCGATTTTCACTGTTATCTACGGTAGTGAATATGGTGGTAATAATAGTGGTGGTGGTGGTGGTAGTGGTAATAGTGGTAGGGGTAGTAATAGGGTGTGTAAGTAAGTATGGTAGTAGTGAATGTGGTGGTAGTAGTGGTAATGGTAATAGTGGTAGTGGCAGTAATAAGGGTGTAATTTAGGTATGGTATAGTCTATTTTTTTATATGGTCAAAATGCACTAAGGAAGCCACGCCCCCTACCTCCCCTTCTATTCTACGGGGCAGCTGATTGGTGCTTTTCCTCGTATCATCACTACCAATCACAATATCTTCACTACTTAAACAGCGGCGTCACCACTGGACAGAGCAATTTCACTACAGAGGGATTTTTTATTTTGTCACCCTCTGTATGAAAATTGCTCTTGGTCCAGTGGTCAAAGCCTGTAAGTATGGAAGTTTTGTGATTGGATGATGATACGAGGAATGCACCCAAACAGCTGCCCGTAAATAGAGGGGAGGCAGGGGCGTGGGTTTCCTAGTGCAAATTTTTTACCATAATAAAAAAATAGGGCATAGTAGTGAAATTTTGGTGGTATATGGTGATGGTAATAGGGTATGGCAGTAAAATGGGTGTAAGTACGGTAGTAAATAATTGTGTGGTAATAGTGGTAGTAATAGTGGTGGTGGTAATGGTAGAGTTGTTTGTGGTAGTGATGTAACAATGGGACCTTTTTAGACCCGTGGTCCCAAATCACTGTTGTTTTGTTAACGTCGTTTTGCCCTTTGAGACACTTTTGCTTTAATATTTCATATTTATGATTGAAAAATTCAAACCAGGTGAATCATCGAGCTTTATTTTTCTGCGTTGTTACTATCAATTTATGTCGATATTTCCCTATTATTTTCTTTTTCCTAAAATTTTCAAAACACACACCACCCCACACCACCCACACACACACACACACAAAACACACACACAACCCACACACCCAAAACACAACACACACACACACACACACACACACACACAAAAACACACCACAACACACCACCACACACTACACACAGAACACACACACACCACACACACACACCACACACACACACACACCACACCACCACACCGTTTCCAATTTACTCTTCCATACAATTTTCTTCGCTTGATTATCTTTTCGCGTAGTTGTGATGGATGCAGAGAGAGAGAGAGAGAGAGAGAGAGAGAAGAGAGAGAAAGAAGCACGACCTCGACCTTGTTCCTTCAGAAATTCCACATGCTCTCTCTCTCTCTCTCTCTCTCTCTCTCTCTCTCTCTCTCTCTCTCTCTCTCTTCCCTCTCTCTCGCTCTCTCTCTCTCTCTCTCTCTCGTATCCTCTATCGTCTCTCCTCTCTCTCTCTCTCTCTCTCTCTCTTTTTTTTATTTAAGACCTACAAACACCAGATGAAATAAAAACAGGTAATTGACAAAATATGAAAGTTACATCTCTGGCCATGATGAAATAAATAGAAAATAATAAAAGAATGCTCTGAAAATAATTTCACCATTTCTAGTATCATTATAAATAAATCTTTCAAGAGGGTACATTCCAGATCGAATGAAAATTGCTCGAATTGGTCCCTTTTTTCAAGAAAGGTGGACAATTCTTAATGCAAAATTATAGACCAATTTCAAATGATTGCCAAGCTTTAGGTAAAGTTTTGAAAAAGTAATGGTAATGAGATGTAAGGGTTACCTCCAAAACACTCAATTTTAACTCCAAACTCAACATGGATTCCTCCCCAGTTGTCCACTGACCCACTTAGCAGTTCTACCATATCGGTCAGAACATTAAATGCACTGGACAAGAAAATGTACAAATAACAGTTTTTAGTGACCTCCAAAAGCATTACACAATTTCTCACACAATTATTACAAAATCCCATCTATCTAGGAAAATACGTGGTAGTGCTCACAACTGGTCAAAAGTTATTTAAGTCATAGAAAGCAATATTACACATATAAATAATACATCATCTCCTTAAATGACAAATCACATGTGGAGTACCCAGGGTTTCAATCTTGGTTCCTGTGCTTTTTCTTTTTAATATACATAAATGACACATCGTAGCAGTAATAAAACTGAATCATACTTATCGACTGATGATACCACAATCTTTATTCAAGGCCCCCAATCTTGAAAATATACAATTACTTGAATGAAGAATTAATAAAGGTTTCAAATTGGATTAAGAGCAACAATTAACTTTAAATATTAATAAAAACTTGCCTTTATGGTCTCCAGGCCCTTAGACTCAGGCAGTTACACACACAAATAAAGATAAAATATCTATCTTACATGAGGTTTGCGAATTTAACTTTCTAGGGATATTATATAGTAGTAAGTTGAAATGGAAAGAACATATTGATATGGTGAAATCAGGATATCGTTATACACAGGCCATACTTTACAGACTAAGGCATATTGAATGTAAAATGTTTACTAACAAGTTTATTTTACCCTAATATATCCAATCTTTTATATTGTCATCTTTATGGGGAGTGCCTATAAAACCTTCATTGACAGCCTCTTATTAGTCAGAAAAAATTCGGTTACGTGTTATGTTCTTAAAAATCGTTATGACCATACCATCAGTATTTTCCGAGACTTCAAGTTTTTAAAGCTTCAGATAATCATACTCCTTCAAAACCAATCTTTTTTGTACATAAAATCCGAGACACTCTTACTTTAGACCTTGGCTTAGAGGCATACCCTACAATGTAACCCGAAAAGACCACAGATTTACGTATACCATTGTGCAGGACATCACATGCACAACAGAGTATCGTGTCAAGAGGAACTAAAGTGGAACAACTTACCAGAACATTATTACTGATTGAAAACTTAAAATCTTTCAAACGTAACTGATAAAAAAGCAAAATGCTTTGACAAAATTACAATGAAAATTTTATAAAGCTCTTACAACCATAAAGGTATATTGTGTTTTTTTTGTTCATGGTTAAGATTTTTTTTTTTATGCATTTAAAATTATTGGTTTACTATGTTAAAGTCCATATTAATCTATCATAAAATGGATATTTCAAAAGGCCTCGTGACCAGAAAGTCCCCCTGCTATGTTATTATGTATTAAGCTTTCAGGAATATAAAAGCTTCGGTTATTGGACCTGCTTGGCCTTTATCACTATATGTAAATAGTTCATATGTACCAAAACTACATGGACAACTAACATATATCAATTAAAATCTCTCTCTCTCTCTCTCTCTCTCTCTCTCTCTCTCTCTCTCTCTCGCGTCTCTCTCTCTCTCTCTCTCTCTCTTCTCTCTCTCTCTCTCTCCTCCTTATCTACCCTTTTCCTTTATGCCCTGTAACAATCTAACCTTTTTTACCCGTACCAATAACGCACAGACCCTCCTCCTCCGCCCTCTCCTCCTCTCAGCCCCTAAGCGTTCTAACTGGTTCTTCGTGGCTTTTGCAGCTACATTCTTTTCGTTTACAACAGGGAGACAGGAGGGCAGGAGGAGGAGGAGGAGGAGGGAGGAGGAGGAGGAGGAGAGGAGGAGGAGGAGGAGGAGGAGGAGGAGTGAGGAGGAGGAGAGGAGAGGAGGAGGGAGGAGGAGGAGGAGAAGAAAAATCAGCTGCACAAAAGTAAATATAAAAAAAAAGAAAACAAGTAATTTCTAAAAAGTATGACTGATTTTTAGAGGGCTATAAATCTACGCCTTCATCACCTCTGCTGCAGTTAGTCCATGCCCAATCCCCCGCCCAATCCTTCCCGCCCCCCAAAAAAAAAAATCCTCCCGCCCAACCCTCCCGCCCAATCCTCCCACCCTGCCCTCCTCCTTCACTGCTAGAAGATGTGTTTCATGCCTCGACTTCCATAACCACTCTTGTAAAAAAATTATACAAAACTCACAATTTCTTCTCTCTTTAAGTGCAATGTCGTTTATATTGTTGTTATGAAAAGGTCTGTATTACTCCTCTCTCTCTCTCTCTCTCTCTCTCTCTTCTCTCTCCTCTCTTCTCTCTCTCCTCTCTCTCTCCTCTCCTCTTGACAGTCTTATGTGATTTCAATACTATGCAGGCCCCTTTCTTGCTGTTTGTTTGTCCTTTGTTATTCCTCTGTATTTCTTTTGTCTGTATGTTGAATGTATTCTGATTATATGTTCTTTATTTCTTATGTTACTATGTAATTTTTCTTTATTTCTTATGTCTATGCGTGATTATCTCTTCTTAACAGCCTCTCTCATACTCGGCACGTTCTGTCTCTATTCACCATCCACAGCAGTCATCATATCTGTAACATTCCTATTCCGTAAAGTCTTCAGTATTTTTTCATCGTGCCCTTTTGTCTTATCTCCCTTTCATCTTCTACCCTTACTCTACCATCGTTCTCCTCCCTACCTTACCTTTCTTGTTCTCTCTTCTCTCTTTCCTCCTTCTACTTCTATGCTCTTTTCTTGCCCACCATTGTTCTCCTTTTTCACTTATTTCCTTTTCTGCTAGTTTAGATTTCACTTGTACTACTTTTTTTTTTATTCTTCTTTCTTTCTCCTCCATCTCTCCTTTTTTATGATACTATACAAATATCTCAGATGATGATGACAATAAAGATCTTAATTATAGTGATGGTGATAGTAGCAATGATAACAACAACAACAAATATAGTACCAATAATAATGATAACAAAAAATATAGTACCGATAACAACAACAAAAATATAGTACCAATAACAACAACAGCAAAAAATATATAATTCTCAACGTTCAAAAATCCACAACAACCTTTCACAGCAGAGAGTTAAGGTTGCTTGGGTTGACGTTAATGTGTGTTGACGGGATGAAGATGAAGGAAATGTTTGGAAGCCTTTTATCAGCCGCACACGAGAGGGCTTCGCGGGGTTTTAACGGCTGGGAGGGAAGGAGCTCCTAGGGGGGTGAAGGTGTTTTGCCTTAACGCTGGGTACGAATTCCTTTTTTCCCCGAGGAAGGATTGTCTTTTGTGTGTGTGTGTGTGTGTGTGTCATTCACCCATGGTCTTGTCCACGCGAGCCGGACTCGCGATCGCCAGTTTCAACCTCTCGGTGCGAGCTTGGAGCTCATTATTGACGGTCTTTTGGGTAATGCTACTTCACATACCATACACACCCATCCCCTTGCTCAAGGGGGACAGTAACCACCCGAATTTTTCAGTGAAAAATCCCCGGGAACAGTGAAGATTCGAACCGGCTAACCACAGAATGACAGGCCAACGCCTTATCCATTTGACCATCGTGGCAACCATCGTGTATGTGTGTGTATGTGTGTGGTGTGTGTGTGTGTGTGTGTGTGTGTGTGTGTGTGTGTGTGTGTGTGTGTGTGTCATCCGCTACTTTGGGTACGTGTTTTAGAGGTCATGACCCTTGAGACAGGTATACATACAAACACACACACACACACACACACACTGACACACACACTGACACACACACACCTACACACACACACACACACACACACACACACACACACACACACACACACACACACACACACACACACACACACACACACACACACACACACACACGATTATATAGCTGTTCCTGCCCACACTACTACTACTACTACTAATAATAATATAATAATAGACACAAACTATACTAACTACCAATAATACCATAATGACAGTACTTCATCATCATCATCATCATTGTTTTTGCCCAAGCTTCCCTCGGCCAAGACCAACAAGTAATCCGATGCGCGTGGTCATGACCCTCCCTCCGCCTTGCCCAATACTGCTCTTGTTTGTCCTGACCTTGACTGTGAGTGTGTGTGGGTGTGGGTGGTGGGTGTGGGTGTGGTGTGTTGTGGGTGTGTGTGTGTGTGGGTGTGTGTGTGTGTGTGTGTTGGGGGGGATGTGTGTGTGTGGTGGGGTGTGTGGTGTATGTGTGTGTGTGTGTGTGTGTGTGTGTGTGTGTAGGGGATGGTGTGTGTGTGGTGGAAATATGTGTGTTGTGGGGGTTGTGTATGTGTGTGGTGTGGTGTGTGTGTGTGTGTGTGTGTGTGGTGGGGGTGTTTATGTGTGTGTGGTGTGTGTGTGGGGTGGGTGTGTGTGTGTGTGTGGTGTGTGTGGTGTGGGTGTTGTTGTTGTGTGTGTGTGTGTGTGTGTGTGTGTGTGTGTGTGTGTGTGTGTGTGTGTATTCATCTAGTTGTGTTTTACATGGCCAGAGCAACGCTTCGTATGGCCCGTCTCCATATCACATTTTTATCATTCATCCTTAGTGCTTAGTTTGGCCGAAGCCAGCACCCCGGAGGCGGGTCACAAACCCCGGCTAACACCCGGTACCCTTCACTGCTGGGTGGACAGGGGCTCGGGTTTTAAGGAAACAGCCCATCTGTTTCCGCTCCGCCCGGGGATCGAACCCGGGACCTCTCGGTTGTGAGCCGAGCGTGCTACCCCTACACTACGGAGTGCCCTAACTGTGTGTGTGTGTGTGTGTGTGTGGTGTGTGTGTGTGTGTGTGTGTGTGTGTGTGTGTGTGTGTGTGTGTGTGTGTGTGTGTGTGTGTGTGTGTGTGTGTGTGTGTGTGTGTGTGTGTGTGTGTGAGTGTAGACTAATCCACAGTTTTTCCCATTACACTTAATTGACGTTTTGACTGATTGACTGACTTACTAACTGAGCGGCTAATCAACTGACTAACATATTGACTGACTGACTAATCGACTCGCTAAGTGACTGATTGACTGAACAATAATTCGACCAACTAAATAAATGACTGACTGACTAACTGATCGGTTAATAGAAATATAATGTGACTAAATCCACATTCTCAATTCTTTAACGCAATCTTCGAACAAAAACAAAGTCGAAACAAAGGTAAGTCGACGCTGTGACCATTTAGCCACTACCGTAGATAACAGTGAAGTCGCCACCCGCAGTGATGTCGCCAGGCGCCAAATATTACGAATTATAGCATTACTACTGATTTTTATGTGCCACTGAATATAATACACAGTAGTTTATATCATGGCTGTATAATCTACCCTGTTTCAGCGTTGTTTTATGCTTTGTAGCTGCAAGTATAGACGGTTTCAAATTTCACTACGCGTTTTTTTTTCGGGCGACGACGACAGCGGTACGACACTCAGTAAATAAACACGAGATGGCGACTCTACTGTTGGTAGCCACTTTGTAGATATTTTTGTCATTTGTTCATTTATAGCCATACTATGACACAGATGAAGACACAAAATGACACAGACTCTCCAGATAGCCCCTTCTAACTTTCCTGAAATCATGGATGTAGAAATGTAAGTATTAACGCCACCACATGTCTGTAAACAGAAAAAAAAGTTATCCTGGCGACTTTACTGTTATCTACGGTAACAGATTACCTCGTCAGACCACACGCTGAATGAGGACGAAGAAAGATAAACAGGATAAACAAGTGAAGCAAAAAATTGATTAATAGTCTGACCAGCTTTCATTCTGGGTCAGTTTATTGTTGTTGTTTATGTTGTTGTTGTGTTGTTGTTGTTGTTGTTGTTTTCTTCTCATGTCTTTTGTCTCTCTTTTGTTCTGTTTTTCTTGGCTTCATTCTTTGTCTCATCTTGTAAATGAAAAGATAAACAAACGAAGCAAAACAAATATTAATAGACTGATCAGCTTTCATTCTTGGTCGCTTTGTTGTTGTTGTGATATTATTGCTTTTTCTTCTTCTTATCTTTTGTCTTTCATCTGTTTTTTTTTTTTTTTTTTTTTCTTTGTTGTTGATGGTTGCTCTTTTTCCTCTTCTTGATGTTACTGTTATTTTTCTTCTTCTTTGTCTCATCTGTTTGTTGTTGATACTATTGCTCTTTTTCCTCTTCTTGATGTTATTGTTCTTCTTCTTCTTCTTTGTCTCATCTGTTTGTTGTTGATGGTTGCTCTTTTTCCTCTTCTTAATGTTATTGTTATTTTTCTTCTTCTTTGTCTCATCTGTTTGTTGTTGATGGTTGCTCTTTTTCCTCTTCTTAATGTTATTGTTATTATTTCTTCTTCTTTGTCTCATCTGTTTGTTGTTGATGGTTGCTCTTTTTCCTCTTCTTGATGTTATTGTTATTTTTCTTCTTCTTTGTTTCATCTAGTCCTGCCCTCCCTACACCAGGTAAACAAACATACAGATGATAACGTTAATGACAGGTGACAATGATACAAGACTTACCTTCACTTTAATGTATCTTTATAAATAGGGAATGACGCCTCTTTGCCTTATACTCTGGCCTCTTCCTCTTCCTCCCTCTCTTCCTTCCTCTCTTCCTCCTTCTCTTCTTCCTTCTCTTTTTGCTCCGTCGTCTTCCTCTTCGTTCCATCAGTCTCGAATGTATTTTTTGCATGTAGATTTTGTTACATCATCTTCCGTCATCGTTCAAACAACTCTATCCTCTATCGTCTTCCGATGCACTCTCTCATCCTCCTCCTACTCCTCCTCCCGAATCCTCATCACTCCTCCCTCCCTTCCTTGCCTGTATATCTCCCTCTACTCACCTTCGACTGAGAACAAAGAAGAGATATGATGGATCACGAAAAAACATGGCAGATGGATGGGAGAGAGAGGAGGAGAGAGAGAGGGAAATACAACAGCTATCGTAACTGAGAGACAGAGCAAGAGATTGCCCAAGAGGAGACGAGAGAGAGAGAGGAGAGAAGGAGGAGAGAGAGGAGAGGAAGAGAGAGAGAGAGAGAGAGAGAGAGACGAGGAGGAGAGAGGAGAGAGAGAGAGAGAGAGAGAGAGAGAGAGAGAGAGAGAGAGAGGAGAGAGAGAGGTAAGAGTAGAGAAATCTGGGCCATCAGGATGTCTATGGAGAGACGCAATGCACACACACACACACACACACACCACGCACACGCACACGCACACACACACACACACACACCACACACACACACGCACACGCACACGCACACGCACACCACCACACACACAAGCATACAGAAAAATGACAGAATTGACCACACAAAAAAATAGGAGGAAGAGCAACCGCAGCAAAAAATGTAAGAGAAACATAACCTTCAACTTCAGGTCGAAAAAGAGGTAGTAAAATACAGGCTTCCTCCTCATTTTCCTCCTTCCTCCTCCTCCTCCTCCTCTCCTCCTCCTCCTCTCCTCCTCCTCCTCCTCCTCCCCTCTCTCCCCTCCTTCCTCCTCCCCTCTTCCTCCCCTTCCTCTTCCTTTCGCTCCACTCACTCCACTCCTCCCCTTCCTCCTCCTCCTCCTCCCCTCCTCCACCTCCCTATACCCCACTCCTCCCCTTAGCCTCTCCACCCCTTCTCTCTTCCCTCCGCCTGCTCATTACAACATTCCAACAACATTGCTCACAACGCTTTAAGTTACCTTGTCAAGGACGATGCCACGTCAGCCACAACTACAGGAACGAGGGGACGGGAGGGGGACCTACCGCCATACGCCCCTCACCCCTCCCTATAGGACCACCAACTCCCTACCGGCAGGAGTAGTAGCCTATGGCAGACCACTTCCTCTTCACCTCCCCCACCTCATGTCCAAACGACGGCTCCACAAGTAATGTTACACCTTATAGCTCCATTTTGGGCTACAGAGAAGGAGGAGGAAAGGAGAGAGGACTAGGAGGAGAAACATTAAGAGTAGGAGGAAGAAGGAGGAACGAACAGGAGGAGGAAGTAGGAGAGAAGGAGTACGAACAGGAGGAATTGAGGAGGAGGAGAAAAGAAGAAGATACAAGGAGACGATCATTAAAAGAGACAGGAGGAAAATAGCATTAAGAGGAGGAGGAGGAGATGAGGAGTAGTAGGAGGAGGAGGAGGAGGAGGAGGAGGAGGAGGAGGAGGAGAGAGGAGGAGAAGTGGAGGAGGAGAGGAAGAGAGAGGAGGAGGAAGAGGAAGAGAGGAGGAGGAGAGGAGGAGGAAGAGGAAGAGGAGGAGGAGAGGAGGAGGAGGAGGAGGAGGAGGAGGAGGAGGAGGAGGAGGAGGAGGCGTAGTAGTAGTTGGAGGAGGAGGAGGAGAGCATTTCCGTACACTCTGGTTCCTCTTCGTGTCGTCTTGAATTCTGACTGATCATAATTTAACTCAGATTTCTAAGATGTCTGGTTCTTGGCTCTCTTAAGTCTGTATGTGTGAAGTAATAACACGGTGTTCAAAGTGTGCCTGATGGACATGTGTTCTGGGAAGCTATCATTGAGGCGATCACGGGTGAGGAGGAAATAATATATAATAGAACACAAAGGAAATCCGTAAGACCCACCCACACACGTTTTGGTTCTTTTTACAGATTTTTTTAGCGGGATCCAATTTGGTGGTTCCGTTCCGTCTCTTATGCTGATGTTATTGCCGAGTTCATATATCTATCTATATTCTTATTTTGAACATTTTTCTATCTATGTTCATCTATCTATCTATATCTATTTCTATATCTATCTATATCCATTTCTGTCTATCTATTTCTATCTATCTATTTTTCTTTCTATTTCTCTATTTTGGGTTATTCTTTACTGTTTTTTTCTGTATTCAAACCCTTATTAGCTCTAGTTTTAGTCATTTGTTGTATAGTTAAGTATTCTATTTAAGATACAGATTATGTCACACACACACACACACACACCACACACACACACACACACACACACACACACACACGACCATTAGCTAAGTGCGTTCGGGGGTGGAATTTATTAGCAAAGAAGCTGCTCAGTGTAAGGATTGGTCCGCTTTAATTAAGTTAAAGCCAAAAACGAGACATGGTTCTTGATTGTCTCGAAATGAACGGCGTGAGATCAGCTAGACGACACGAGACGAGACTTTTGACTGACTAACGGAGAGATAGCCGTCGGGGTGTGAGAGAGAGAGAGAGAGAGAGAGAGAGAGAGAGAGAGAGAGAGAGAGAGAGAGAGAGAGAGAGAGAGAGAGAGAGAGAGAGAGAGAGAGAGAGAGAGAGAGAGAGGGGAGGGGGGGTGCAGGAAGTGGTCATGAAATCATCGTGTATGACAATGCACTGACAACTGTTTTTCCAGTAAGGAGAAAAGGAAAACTGACTATTGAGCCAAATGTAAAGAAAAGTTCTGAATCTTTCTGTCGATGCGAGACACAAATTATTAAACAACTTTACAGTGTGAGAAATGTCATGCAGTCAGGTAGAAATACAACAAGTAATATGCAAGCAACATACATAACTGAGGGATAATATATGAATACTTGGAGCATAGATGAGAGCAGTAAAACATGCATATAAACTGAGGGATAATATATGTAATACTTGGAGCATAGATTGAGAGCAGTAGAAAACATGCATACATAACTGAGGGATAATATGTAATACTTGGAGCATAGATTGAGAGCAGTAGAACATGCATACTAACTGAGGGATAATATATGTAATACTTGGAGCATAGATTGAGACCAGTAGAAACATGCATACGGATTAAACTGGCGAAACAAGAAAGACTATGGGTATGGAAACCAGGCCAGCATCAGATGTGAGAAGCGTAGAAAATGGCGAGCACTACCAGGACAAAGTGTACTAAGGGACTTCCTCATGTGCCTCTGTAAGGCCTCAACCCAGCCAAGGTGCCTTGGGCAAACTGTCTCCAAACACTGAAATATTGATGGTGTTTAAAACTCTTCAGGATTACTGCATCCACGGTGCGACCGCCTTCAGTCGGGGTTGTGGCGCATGTGTCGCCGGAACTCATGATAGGTGGTACCCGTTGCTCTGGGTGCCGGCGTCATTGAAGTACACGAAGGTTTGATGGCGTGGTAGGCGCAGGTAAGGAGCCTCTTGCTGCAGCCGCACACACACCACCTTCACCTAACGTCGGGATGTTGTTCGCCGCAGTACTCAGGAAGCACGGGTGGGCGGGGCGAGTCCCGGTGATGTCATGGTACACGTAGTGGCCTCAGGGCAGCGGTACACGGCGACCAGGTGGTCCCACCCAGCTGTTATCCGCAGGCCCAGCAGCATCCCTCCCCGCGGGCGCAGGCGCGTACTGGCTGCCACCCAGATACTGGGCCCCCCTAGCACACCAGGCGAACCCGCTGGCCAAAAGGGCGCGGCGTCCCCATCAGGATCTGTATGAGGTCAAGATCCTACAGGAGGCGAGTCTGACTCATCAGTCTGTTTTCATTGAGCGCCAACATCTTGGTGACAAGATTAGATGCCGCTGAAGGGAACTGATTTGAGGCAGGTCCGCAATATTAAGGATGTCAAAGTGAGATCCAAGGAGTGCCTGGAGGCTGGGGCAAAGGTTCCACTCTTCTTAACTCCAACCTCAACAACAAACTCCAATCTCGACAACAGGCCATCATAAGGTGCATAATAGCTAGTCTTTGATCACGGAATAAGACATTTCATGAAGGTTCTATTCTTCTTAACTCCAACCTCAACAATCTACTCTTCTCAACTCCAACCTCAACAACAGGCCATCATAAGGTGCAGTATAGCCAGTCTTTGACCATCAACAAGGCGTGCAGTGAGGCTGAGGGTGAAGGTTGTGCTCTCATTAACTCAAACCTCAAACGCACACCATCCAAGGGCAAATATTTGGTTGTCTTTTAACACAGCTTACCTTTTTCTGTGATGGGAAATAACACCGAGAAAAAAAGGTTAAAAGGAAAGGCAAATAAAAAATAATAATATCCGCGGGGAAAGAAGACCCTGTTGAGCTATATAAAAAAAAAAAAAAAAAAAAAAAAAAAAATACGCGAAAATATTGGTATGCAAACTTTTCATATCTACGTAAGTGCGAGGGGAAAGAAGCAAAGGAATATAGGAAAACACACACACAGTAGATCGATAAAATATAATTAGCATAAACTGCCCATCTCAATCACTTCGCTCTTGCTTAAATGTGTTCCGTTTTTTTCTTCTTTTATTTTTACCTTAGAGAAAAAAACTAAGCGAAAATATTGGTATGCAAACTTTCAATCCTATTTATGTCTCTCCTTCAATTTTTCCTCAGCTTTTTTTTCCTACCAATCTCGACGGAGGGAGAGGTGGGTGGGGAGGAGCCTTCAACTTTGTTTTTCTTTTACCTCTAACACGCAGCAACTATAGTGGTAGAAAGAAGTCACACAGACAGCCTCGTTTTGACCAGTAGGGCTGTTGCTGTCTGTTCTTCCTTTGTATTCCTTTTAATTCCTCCTCCTCCTCCTTGTTAACCTCAGAGCTCTGGGGAACATTCCTGCCTTGTAGAGAGGTCAGAGTGGCTCCACGCTGTCGCCTTTCCTCCTCCTCCTCCTCCTCCTCCCTCCTCTCTACTCTCCTTCATTCTCCTACCTTCCTCCCTTTCCTCCTCTCCCTCCATACCTCCTCTTTTCTCATTAACCATTTCATAATTTAACCATTCTAAATATTCCTAGTCAATCATCTTTACGACAAGTGATTTTTTTACTCAATCCTGTAATGTGTAATTTAGAATGAGGACAAATTAAGAAAATGTAATCAATGTATAAGTAGTAACGTTCATAGCCTGTAATGTGTGTGCTTTAGTAGTGTTAGGAACTAGTAGTGTTGATCTCTTATTTGTAAGTTTGAATCTTGTTCTATAGTGTAGGCGTAGTAGTGTTGGATCTCATATATTTAGTATGTTGGAATCTCTTGTTATTTAGTAGTGTAGGAGGCGTAAGTATGTTGGATCTACATATATTTAGTAGTGTTGATCTCTATATATTTAGTAGTGTTTTGAATCTCTTGTTATTTATTGTAGAGCGTAGTAGTTGATCTCATTATTTAGGTAGTTGAATCTTGTTATTGTAGTGTAGAGGCTATATGTTGGATCTATATTTAGTAGTGTTGAATCTCTTTATCTTTATTAGTGTTGAATCTCTTGTTATTTAGTAGTGTAGGAGGCGTAGTAGTGTTGGATCTCATATATTTAGTAGTGTTGAATCTCTTGTTATTTAGTAGTGTAGGAGGCGTAGTAGTGTTGGATCTATATATATTTAGTAGTGTTGAATCTCTTGTTATTTAGTAGTGTAGGAGGCGTAGTAGTGTTGGATCTATATATATTTAGTAGTGTTGGATCTATATATATTTAGTAGTGTTGAATCTCTTGTTATTTAGTAGTGTAGGAGAAGACGTAGTAGTGTTGGATCTCTTTATAACACACTCTTATAACTTGTGTGGCGTAAGGGGTTATCGTGTGCCCTTAAAAGGAGTCAAACCTTTAAAGAGTGAGGCGAGGGTCAATAAAGGGTTTGTGAGGATGTGAAGACGATTTGGGTATCCTATATATCTTTTATCGTCCTTTTTTTCAGTGAGTGGAGGAAAAAAGTACAAATACGTATTAAAAAAAAGAGAGACTTGATAAAACGAAAAAAAGATGTCAAGATTTAGTTATTCTATTTATATATATTTATCTTTTTCGTTCAGTTTTTTTCGGTGAGTGGAGGAAAAAAAGTACATATAGAAAATAGATCAATCAAACGAGAAAAAAATAAAGATGAATTGGTTATTATTATTTTTTTTTTTTTTACGTTCTATTTATTTCAGTAGGAGGAGGAAAAGGAGAAATTTATATAAAACAAAATAAATACATCAATTAAACGAAAGAAAACATCGGATAACCAGCTCTTATAGCTTCAATATTTACCTTAATCCAGAAGAGAGAGAGAGAGAGACAGAGACAGAGAGACAGACATATACGAAGGAGAGGAAATAAAAGGAAAAACAATAAGGACTAGGGGGGGGGCACTCAGTAGAGCGCATACCTCCGCCCGAATATTTCATCAATTGGTTGCTATGGCAACAGTTGTATATATATATATATATATATATATATATATATATATATATATATATATATATATATATATATATATATATATGCACTCAGTATGAGCGCATACCTCCGGCCGAATATTTCATCAATTGGTTGGTTGATCAATACAGTTATACTAGTGGTGGAAAAGGAATGTATGGATGTGAGGAGGAGGAGAAAGAGATAAGAAGAAAAAAACATATATAATAGAAAAATGACCTACTGTGGTGTCATGTGATGTTAAGCACTGTGATGCTACCACAATATGTTCTCCTAGGTACTATATTAATGTTCTCCACGTCAGGTGAGGGACAGGCGTAATGTTCTCCTAGGTACTATATTAATGTTCTCCACGTCAGGTGAGGGACAGGCGTAATGTTCTCCTAGGTACTATATTAATGTTCTCCACGTCAGGTGAGGGACAGGCGTAATGTTCTCCTAGGTACTATATTAATGTTCTCCACGTCAGGTGAGGGACAGGCGTAATGTTCTCCTAGGTACTATATTAATGTTCTCCACGTCAGGTGAGGGACAGGCGTAATGTTCTCCT
>JACEEZ010026165.1:17500-42500 GCA_016584305.1 Chionoecetes opilio | reverse complement strand
TTAGAAAAAGTTAAAATCTATATCATCTGACACAATCTACTCTATCCACATACTTCACTACTACTGGACCACAAAGGACACGTTGCTACTAGCGTACTACTTCCTGCTCAGCTTCTTCTTCTCACTTCTGCAGAGAAGGTGCCATAATAGATAGGAAGATAAACCACTACTACTCACTCTACTACTGCCACTACTACACTACTACTACCACATACACTACTACTACATCACTACTACTACTTCACTACTACTATCCCACTATTACTACTATCACACTACTATTACTACAACTACTCTACTACTACTACCTACTATACAACTACTACTACCACTACTACTACTACTCTACACTACTATATATCTACACTACTACTACTACTACACTACTACTACTATACTACTACTCACTATACTACTACTCACTACTACTACTATCTACTACTACCACTACTACTACCTAACTACTACAACTACTACTTTACACTACTACTACTACTACTACTAACTACTACTACTACTACTACTCACTACTACTAATACTACCACTACTAACTACTCACACTACTACTACTACTACTACTACTACCTACTCACTACTCATACTACTACTATACTACCACTACTACTACTCCCAGCACTACTACTACTACTACTACCACTACTACTACTACTACTACTACTACTACTACTACTACTACTACTACTACTACTACTATACTACCATTAGCCTCAGAGCTTCAGCTTCTTTATGTTCTTATGTTCTTATGTTTTTACTAGTTACTATGACTACTACTACTTCTTATCCTACCACAACCACTACTACTATTACTACAACCATTACTACTACTACTACTACTACTACTACTACTAGTAGTAGTAGGGAATTAGTTGGGCCCTTAAGGTCAGGACAGGGTGAGGTCTTAAATACGGATGAGGATATGTGTAGGAGTCTAAATGATTATTTCTTAAGTGTTTTTACGGAGGAGGATACACAGACGATACCTGATAGTGAACAGATGTTCAAAGGAAGCGATGAGGAGAAACTCAAAGATATTGTGATAACTAGGGAAATGGTGGAAGAGGGTATAGAAAAAATGAAAACATTTAAATCGCCAGGACCAGATGAAGTGTATCCCAGGGTATTAAAGGAATGCAAGGAGGTCGTTAGTGAGTCGTTAGTGCACATTTTTAGGAAATCGGTTGAGATAGGCGATGTGCCATTATTGTGGAGGAAAGGAAATGTTGTTCCCATATTTAAGAAGGGAGACAGAGGACTAAAGTCAAATTATCGACCCGTAAGTCTAACATCAGTGGTGGGTAAATTATTGGAATCTATTATTGCAAAAAACATTAGAGAGCACTTAGATAAACATAGTTTGATCAATGATTCACAACATGGATTCACCAAGGGTAGGTCATGTCTCACCAATTTATTCAGTTTTTATAGGAAAGTTTATGAGACGGCAGATAATGATAAGGATTATGATATAATATATCTGGACTTTAGTAAGGCATTTGACAAAGTACCACACGAGCGACTCTTAAATAAGGTTAGGGCTCATGGTATAGATGGGAAGGTTCTTCATTGGATCAGAGCTTGGCTACGTAATAGGCAACAAAGGGTTACAATTAATGGTTCCAAATCTGAATGGGGACTGGTGACAAGTGGAGTTCCACAGGGGTCTGTTTTGGGCCCATTACTATTTTTTATTTACATCAACGACTTGGATAGTGGGATTAGCAGTGATATCAGCAAGTTTGCTGATGATACTAAGTTAGGTAGGATTATTGGATCACAGTCTGATGTAAACATATTGCAGGGAGACTTAGATAAACTTAACGAGTGGGCAGTCAGATGGCAGATGAAATTTAATATTGATAAATGTAGCGTTATGAATGTTGGTAGAAAAAACCCTGGTAATAGATACACCATAAGCAATGTATCGCTGAAAAGATCAGAAGGTGAAAAAGATCTTGGAGTGAGGGTGAGCCCAGACCTCCGACCTAGGAAACAATGTATTGAGGCCAGAAATAGAGCTAATAGAGTATTAGGATTCATTACCAGAATTTGTTTAAAAGTAGAAGTGCGGAAGTTATTCTAAAGCTTTATCTGGCTCTAGTCAGGCCTCACCTAGACTATGCAGTTCAGTTTTGGTCTCCATATTACAGGATGGATATAGTGTTGTTAGAAAAAGTGCAGAGAAGGATGACCAAAATGATACAAGGGATGCGTAACTTTAGTTATGAGGGGAGATTGAAGTTATTAAAATTACACTCACTCGAGAGACGCAGAGTAAGGGGCGATCTGATAGCAGTTTTTAAGTGGATAAAGGGATTTAATAAAGGAGAGGTAGGAAAAGTTCTTACGGCTTTTAACCAGGGTAGAACAAGAAGTAACGGATTCAAGCTGGAAAAGCGTAAATTTAGAAAGGAAATAGGGAAAAACTGGTTCACAAATAGGGTGGTGAATGAGTGGAATGGTCTCAGTAGACAGGTAGTTAGTGCGGAGTCATTAGGGAGCTTTAAAGGGGAGCTGGATAGGTTCATGGATGGGGATGAAAGGTGGATGTAGGTAGTGTTAGGTGACAGGAACTACCACGTGTAGGCCTCGCGGCCTCTTGTAGCTTCCTTATTTTCTTATGTTCTTATGTTCTTACTACTACTACTACTACTACTACTACTAACTAGCACTACTACTACTACTACTTCTACTACTACTAGTACCACTAATACCACTAATACCACCACTACTACTACTACCACTACCACCACTACTACCGCCACTACCACTGCAGGGTTTCAACACGTGGACGGAGGGGCCCTACGGGTACAGTTGGGACATGATGGTACACTCGTGGGACACCCTGCACGTCAAGGTCACCGCCGTCACTGCCAAGGGGGGACACCGCCTCTACGTCGACCCCAACGTGAGTGTGTGGGTGTGTGTGTGTGTGTGTGGGTGTGTGTGTGTAGGTGTAGGTGTGTGTCTGTGTGTGTGTGGGTGTGTAGGTGTGTGTCTGTGTGTGTGGGGGTGTGTAGGTGTGTGTGTGTGGGGGGGGGGGGTGTAGGTGTAGGTGTGTGTCTGTGTGTGTGTGGGTGTGTAGGTGTGTGTAGGTGTGTGTGTGTGTGTGTAGGGTGTGTGTGTGTGTGTGTGTGTGTGTGTGTGTGTGTGGTGATCTGTAAGAAATTCATCGTCATCCTCCACATCATCATTATCTCCAGTAGGTACTGTCGTAACTATACTAATGTGACCAATGCTCAGGCACCCAGCCAAACCTATGGTCTCGCTTTGGATGAGAGAAGAGGGAAGGAAAGGAGAAGGATGTTCTATCTTTCTTTCCGAAGATAACAGTATATCATTTATACTGATAAACATATATTTGGTAGGGGAAAATTACCATATTTGTTGACATCTTCAGCCTCGCCGACCAGCTGTTGGTCCTCCACCTAGAAAATCAGAGCGCCGACGGGCGGCATTTGGCTTGAAGCCGCTAGATCGTGACGTCAGTACAAGGCCCCTGTACCGAGGCCACTCACGGTGGCCTCGCCTGTACTCTGCCCTGCCCTGCCGCTGCGTTGCTCACCCAAAGCACAACAATGAACATGCAGCGGGAACGCGATTAGAGCCGTGAGATTCATCTTCTATAATGGTAACACACGCCTAAAGATGGAACACATGTACAGATAACAAACATTAAACCGATGAATCTCATGACCTGAAAACCATGTTAAATATGGGACAACATTAGGCTTACAGATGAAACAAGCTGCCATGAATTAGCAAACAATCACTTAGTATATCATACATGGCAATAGTTTACACAGCCTTTCAGGAGCCAATGTGTACATAATAACGTAACCTCACTAATCACAACTCAGGGGACACAACAACACAGTCAATGCACCAGCAGCGTGGTGGCCCAGGCACTGTGCCCCCTCCACTATATTTATATTTCCTCAACTATTACTCTTCACACTTTATAGCCTTATTCCCCTTCTTTTCTATAGCAATATCTCCCTTACAAACAGTCACTACCAGCTGGTAGGCGATCAATGATATTATGATCTACAATATTATGGTTTGGCTTTATTTACCAATATTATTTCCTTCACCCCTTCTGCTGTTCCACACTTCCTCGCCCCCGCCGCTACCTCCACCCTGACCAGATCCCACCCACCATATCATCCCGGGCACACGGCAGCAGCCAATCAGCGCTGGGCTCACAGGCACACCCCTGTTGACGCTCTCTGATTGGTTCAGGACGGGAGGCACAGAGCAGCCTATGCATAGTACAGACGTTTGAGAGGCTTGGTGGAGAAGTGGAACCCCAGGTAGGAGTTAGAGCAGCTTGGATCTAATCGAAGTGTAGAGAACATAAGGTTGATTTTTCAAGGAGAATAGAGTTATAAATCATCCTTATTGCACATTTTGTAGCACCAAATAAGGAGCGCAGATCTTGACTACACACATACAGAAAAAATTATTCATCTTTAATATTGCCGAGTAGCCTCAAAGTGGGTACACTCGTGTTGGCATTGGTGATAGGGATCGAGGATGGCTGGGAGGAAGATGATGAAAGAAATGGACCCCAGTGTTATGGGTCTCACTGAAGACTACCTTCACCGTCCCTACTTCGTGTTTCCCGACAAGAAGCGTCTGCGTGCTGACCCTGAACTCCACTGTCAGCTGGAGCACGATGTCGAGGAGGCCCCTGCCTGTTTGGCTGTCATTGCGAGACTCCCCGCGTACAGCTGTCACGTGAGCCAAGTGCCCCCGGCGGCCACACTCTTCACTACCCAGCTCATGATGAGGCCGCGGGAGCTGCACAAGATCCGGCCGCACCAGCAGGACGCCGTGGCCTCCATGGTGGACGAGGAAGCCAACACCTTCCTAAGCGGGTGTGTCGTGTTGCCCTGCGGGAGTGGCAAGACGCTCGTGGGTGTGCTGTGCGCCAGCCTCATGCGGCGCCGCACACTGGTGGTGTGCGTCACGATGGAGCAGGTGAACCAGTGGCAACGGCAGCTGCTTCGGTGGACGCTTTTGCCCCAACACCTGGTGTACCGGTGCGGCTCTGGCGTGCGGACCATCAGCGGTCTGAAGGACGCCGCCGTGATCTTGTGCACCTACCACTGGCTGAGTGGCTCACAAGAGGCGGTGGGGTTCAACTCCCGTGTCCGACGCGCCGTATTGTCCTAGACTTACGGTCTGCTACTCATGGACGAGGTGCACAGGCTGCCTGCAACCGTGTATCGCAATCTTCCTCAACGCATCAAAAGCAGTTGGCGGGTGGGTCTCACTGCCGACCTTTCCCGCGAGGCAGATGACGATCATATCATCTTGTAGAGCATTGGGCCAGTGCGGTCACAGGCAAGTGTGGCTCGGCTGGTGCTCATGCGAGTGATAGCACCTGTCAAACTGGTGCAGGTGGCGGCACCACTACCTCGTGGCTTCTCGCATGTTATCAAGCGCACACCGGGACGCGACGACCTCCACCGACTACTTATTCTACTCAACCCTTACAAGTTTTGTTATCTGCGTTCGCTGATTCATTTTGTGGAATATAAACAGCGTCAGAAGCTGCTTGTTATGTTTGAGGAGCTGTTGCATCTGCAGGTGTTTGCGGTGGCGTGCAGGCGTCCCTGCGTGAGCGGTAATAACGAGGCACGAGAGTCCATCGTGCAGAGCTTTCAGCATTCTACTGGACCCCAAACACTGTTAGTGAGCCGCATCGGCGATACGGGGCTGGACGTGCCTGATTTGGCTTACTGCCTGCAGCTGGGCGGCTTGGGTGCTTCCCGTCAGCAAGAAGTCCAGCGGGTGGGACGCGTTCAGCGGCTCAAGCCAGATGGGCGCACTTCTGAGTTCCATTCGGTGGTAACTGTGGGGCCGAAGTGTTCCGAGCTGGAGTACAGCCGGCGCCGCAACACCCACCTCGTGGAGCAAGGCTACCGCCTGCACCAGATGCCAGCCAACATAGTCCTGGACTCCATTCCCGCCTGCCACAACGTAAAGCTCGCTAAGTTTGCTCGGATGCTCGCTCACAACTTTCTACGGGGCTCAAGGATAATGTGAACAAGTGGATCCTCGAGGTGTATCCAAGCTTGCTGCGTTCACTCCCTTACCGCGACCTGTGAGGCGGCACGCACCCTCCTTGCGTGAATCACCGCTTTTCCTAAGCCTTCTTTAGTGTCACTCACATGACTAGAGGAATGTAGCAATGATTCACTTTGATTGCTCTTGTACTACAGTTACATTTCTAGTGAACAAACTTGTTTGCTCAAATATCTGAAACTATTATCTTTTTACTACTGTTTTACATACTGTATTTAACAACTATATAGTACTTATATAATGTCTTGCTCTAAAATATTCAAGACGTAGGGAAGGAAGAAGGATAAGAACTAGAATTTGGATGATAAAAAAACCGTTTGGTTTCTCAGGATCCCGCAAATTTTTTATGACTATTTTTTTGATAAATTTTGATGTGCTATTTAACAACCGGATATTTGTTTTTCGGCAAAATCACTTCTTTCTTTCGGACCACTTTCTTCCGGACTTAAGACTTCCTTTTATGTATAGTTTTTTCTCCAACATGTAGGGGATGTACAGAAACACTTCCAGAAACCCATCATGAATTGTTCATTTTCACCGGAAGCTACTGGAAAAAGTTATCTTACCAATAGAGCGGTGTGCGTGGCGGCCAGGATCTTGATCTTGATAGTACTGCCGATTACTAACGCCGTTAAAATCACTACCCCAACCTAAATAACCTAACAAAACCTAACATAAACCTAACAAAACCTGACCTAAAGCAAAGCCCACGTGTGACCTCCGAAGCCAGTGTATCAGATAGGGTCCACCTTTAAAAAAAATAGAAAATATAAATTGGTTTAGTCGAATAACAAAAAATAGATGATTTGGTTGGGGTGCTGCATCACCAAATAAGACCGGAAGCAATAATGAGCCCTTCCTGCATTGCACTCACGTACTGTTGTCCTCACTCATGCTTCAGGCAGTGGCGGAATGTAGAAATGGCTGATATATTTTTCTTCCATCCCAATTCTTGTTGTTATCCTTTTCCCGTCCGTACATCTTGAACATTTCTCAATAGCATTTTTGTTGTCATTTTCTGATATTTACCCATGCATGAATGTTATAGTTGCCGCTTTGAAAGCTGGCGAGGGCGTGGCCTAGATGTCCATGGTTCGTTCGGTTGGTTAATTATTTTGTTCCAAGCTTAGTGTATAGCCTTCCATCCTTGGCATGACATTGTAAGACAGTTTTAGGATGTCTTCAGGATAAGAGCAACATTTTGATGTCTTATTCATCATTGTCCGTTGCGTGGTTCATGAGTTACTGAGACTGCAGAACACAAAAGAAAGAGGATGACTGTCGATTTTTTTCGATCGGCGTTTTTACTTACAACAACAACAGTAGAAGTGAAGAGAGAAAAGAGTAGCTCTGTGGAGACTGGATATAGATTCTTAGAATGGATGGAACAAACTGTACATATTTTATTTTGCTAGGTACAAACTGTACATATTTTATTTTGCTAGGTTGTACTTTTGCTTTAGTTAGGGGATGTCATCTCCTCCGTGGTGTAGTGGCTAGCGCACCTACCTATGAATCTGAGGGCCCTGGTTCGAATCCTACCCAGGGCAGGCGGCGTGCAGCACATCCAGCTGTTCATCCTTCCTTTCGGGGTTGGTCGATAAATGGGTACCTGGGAAAACTATGAAGGTAACTATGGTATAAGGCAGTGGTTCTCAAACATTTTGGCCTGCGACCTCTCCAAATAATTTCGAAAGGCTTGCGACCCCCCCCCCCCATTACCAAAGCATTTCTGACAATCTGAAACATTTGCATTATCTCTCCTCTCTCTCTCTCTCTCTCTCTCTCTCTCTCTCTCTCTCTCTCGCTCTCGCTCTCTCTCTCTCTCTCTCTCTCTCTCTCTCTCTCTCTCTCTCTCCTCTCTCTCTCTCTCTCTCTCTCTCTCTCTCTCTCTCTCTCTCTCTCTCTCTCTCTACTTCTCTTCTCTCTCTCTCTCTCTCTCTCTCTCTTCTCTAAATACTAAATAAATGCAAAAGACACCGTAATAATATGGTGCGTAATGTCATATAACCCCATAATAGTGTGCTTTAATTAAGAACATCGAGAAATCCCGGGTATATTTTCCCAGATTTTATATGTAGCGTAATAGTGTATGCAGTAACAAGTCTGGGTGTGTAGAGTGCAGAGTATCATGTGTACCATTGCATACCTCACTCTCAGGGAGAATGGCCAATGTATATCTTCATCAATGTTTGAATGCCTGTCTCTTTCACATTCTACTCAATTACGTTCTTTATGGATATTACTTAATTAAAAGTCACTCGCCTACCACAGCCACAGTCCATGTTTACAACAGCCATTGAAAACTTAAGAGAAGGAAATATGAAATGTTGACACACATAGCGCGCGCAGATATACGTAAGTACATATACATAAATAAATGTATATCGTCTGTCGTATATTATATTGTATATTGTATATTGTATCGCATTATTATACTGTCGTATATTATATGGTATATTGCCCCCTTCTGCCTTGGCAAACCAACAGCTTCGTTACTGTGTAGGGAAGCCTAAACATTTGTATCAGATTCACGCTGCGGTAATGGTTGCTGCCCCACCATCCCTTTTCTTCTCATGTGATAAACATTGTCTGTTGGGACATTGATTGATATATCTATATTAATAAAAGCGAAAGTGTGTGTCTGTCTGTGTGTGTGTGTGTGGTATAGGTTCCGCCCCCCGTGGCGCAAACACCTCATATGGCACATTTTTGGAATCGGGTTGACCAGGGGAAGGTCATAAGCCCACTTATGAGATGATCCGATCACTTTTTATTTTTTTATTTTTTTAGCAGCCTATTAGCGGGAATTGTGAAAACAAAAGTAGGTTGCGAGAATTGAGGAAGCCTTGATGTAGGGTGATGGGTAATGGGTGAGTGAATGGGTGGGGTGATGGGTAATGGGTGTGGGGTGATGGGTGAGTGAATGGGTGGGGGGTGATGGGTGATGGGTGAGGGAATAGGTGGGGGGTGATGGGTAATCTATAATAATATAAGCAAAAGTGTGTCTCTCTGTCTATCTATTGTAACCAATATAATATGATAATTAACTCCGACAAAACTAAATTTTTTGTTATAAATGGCACCGCGGCAGACCGACAACCGCTGCACGTGAACTCTGTGGTGATCAATTACTGCCAACAACATACTACCTGGGTCAGTGTTTACAGCGACGGGTCGGTGTCTTTGGCAGTCAAGTTACACGCGAAAGCTAAAATGGTCATGTTCTAAAGTAGTTTCCTTCGTAAATAAAAACAACGATATCCTTTCATGGTGAAGCGGCGGGTGCTTGACGCGGCTCTAATGTCAGCTCTATATACGGTTGTGAGTCGTGGCTGAACGCGGATCTAAAACCAATCACCAAACTGTACAACTGGGTAATTAAACAAATGTGGGTGTGCGTAGAACACCGCTAGTGATATTTGCTACGCGAGGCAGGACCCGTCGCTCCCGATCTAATAAGGTACAAACAACACAAATCTTTTACAATATGTGGAGGGAACGTAATGTATGAGTGATGATCCACTACAATTGCTATCGTACTGCAATACAGAGCAACAGCCGGTGGGAAAATTAGTCAATGAATTCATAGACAGAGAAGTACCTCATTGGACACACTCATGATAAAGTATATGAAAAAATCACTAGGGCCAGTCATCGAGATTTCCAATATAAAGACATAAATCCTATATGGCAGTACATGCAGTGTATAAGGGGAGACACACGATTAAAGAAACTATCGGAGGGCATTTACACAGTTTCCCGGGTATCTGGCCACAACTTGTACATCGAGACTGGCCGGTGAAACAGGCGCGGCGCGGACGTCTCCCCCCGAGGAAAGACTGTGTGAGTGTGGCCAGATACAGACGGAGCGTCATGTGGCCCAGCACTGCCCCCTCTCCCAGGGTATCAGGGAGGCCTACCAATTCACTACATTGGAAGATATTTTCTCGGAAAGGTTCACGAACCAGGTGCAGTGTAAAATACTCTATGAAATATTGGAAATATATAAGTAGTGGTAATAGATCTGTTTGATTTAGAATTATATGTTTAAATTGTTGTCTTATCTGTTCAGGATCCTTCGCTTGTTGTTTCATGTGTTTGTAGCTGTTCTTACGTTTAGTCATTTATAGTGGTATTTTATTGTCTTTTAATGCGATTATGCTATTTTAACTGCTAAAAATTTACTTGGTGTTAAGCTAATTATTTTGTATAGGTTCTTTTTACTTTTTACTCGAAAGGTTCGTATTTTATCCCCTTTTATTGCGAAAGTGGGATTTGTATCTATATACATTATTTTAGTATTATGGGTAAGGTTTTTTTTTTTTTTCTTTGTTTTGTTATGTTAAGTCTTCTTGTTTTGCAAATGTAGTTTTTTTATGGTTAATATATGGACCACGGACCGTGACAACATTGCCGCATCGTATATTTGTATTTTTTTGTGGTCAATAAATATCTAATCTAATCTAATATAATCTGTCTGTCTGTGTGTGTGTGTGTGTGTGTGTGTGTGTGTGTGTGTGTGTGTGTGTGTGGTATAGGTTCCGCCCCCCGTGGTGCAATCAACTCATATGGCACATTTTTGGAACCGGGTTGACCAGGGGAAGGTTTTAAGCCCAATTATGAGATGATCCGATCATTTTTTTTTTTTTTTTTTTAGCAGCCTATTAGCGATAATTGTGAAAAAAAAGTGGGTTTCGAGAATTGAGGAAACCTTGATGTAGGGTGATGGGTAATGGGTGAGTGAATGGGTGGGGTAATGGGTGTGGGGTGATGGGTGAGTGAATGGGTGGGGGGTGATGGGTTGGGGGTGATGGGTGATGGGTGAGGGAATAGGTGGGGGGTGATGGGTAATCTATCTTCTTCTATATTAATAAAAGCGAAAGTGTGTCTGTCTGTCTGTGTGTGTGTGTGTGTGGTATAGGTTCCGCCCCCCGTGGCGCAAACACCTCATATGGCACATTTTTGGAATCAGGTTGACCAGGGGAAGGTCATAAGCCCACTTATGAGATGATCCGATCACTTTTTTTTTTTTTTTTTTTTTTTTAGCAGCCTATTAGAGAGAATTTGAACAAAGTGGGTTGCGAAGGGGTGGGTGGGGGGGTGATGGGTAATGGTGAGTGAATGGGTGGGGGTTTGGGGGAATTTTGGGGGTTGGGGAAAAATTTTTAAATAAGGGGTTTGGGGTGATGGGTAATGGGTGAGTGAATGGGTGGGGGGATACATACTTTTCACACCCCCATGATTCGGGAAAAGTTAGAAGGGGCTATCTGGAGGTCCTTTTTGGGTGGGCAAAGGGCCAAACCAAACACAGGTGGTGGGCCGAAGGCCACAAATAGCCCCCAACTAGCCAAAAGTCCGCCCGGAGGGCGGCTTGCGGCTAGTTAAAATCAAATGGAAAGAAAACATTATGAACAATCTGTCTCAAGGTGTCCCTGGACCGTGTTCCACCTGGTGGTGGTGGGCATAAACCGCCCTCCTCGGGAGCGTGTGGCAGGACGCCTTGGACAACGCCAAGAGGGTGTCCGAGGCCCTGCAGGCATGGGAGGACATGGGCCTCCATGCCACTATTGCCTGGCAGGCACGGGAGCTCCTGGCTCACTGGTGGTGGCTGGGGCGGGGCCTCTGCGCCCCGCCCCGCCTCAGGAGCCGCTGGAGTCTTGCGCGGTGCTGGTCACAGAGGACTGGTGGAACCTCCTGGCGAGCTCTCGCAGGACAAAGCAGCTTCTTGGCTGCATTGAGGAGCAAATCGTCAAAGCTCAACACGAGCACGAGATGTTCACAACTAATCTGACAGGCCTTGCAGTGTGTTTCATGCTGAATTTTCTGTTTGTGGTGGTGCACTGGCTCGAAAAGCCAGACGAAAAAGTAATTTCCGTTGAGAAAACAGTTGTGGAAGAATATGACAATGGTCAGAAGGACGCCGATTCTTCTTAGGTAAATGGTCAGGTATCCGAGCGATCTGTGCCTTCAGCGGAAGATGCAGGTGTGTCACTTGCACATGGCATCACGCAGTGCGGGGAGGTGAAGGACTCAAAGGAATCCGTCGAGGATCATAATGGATATCTGGCCCTACAGGAGCCTCAGTGCAGTCAACAAGACGAAGAGGCACTCACAAAAAGGAAAACTTCGCATAAAACGCAAAACACGGGGGAAGAAGACTCCCCCTAAAGATGAGGAGACAGTGGACGAGTCCGGCGAGTGGCACACTGCCGGCAACACTAAGAAAAAGTGCCAAAAGGAAGTAAAATCCGAGGAGGTGCCTGAAGGAAGAGCCGAAGAAAGTGCCAAGAAAGAAGGCACTAAGTGCGTAGAGGCAAGCGTCGCCCCTGCCAAGAAGCGTGTCAAGGCTGGGCGTGAAGCAGCCTCAAGGGACGATTCCCGCATCAAGGTGCGGCAGTCGTGGCGGGAAGACTCGGTGAAGGTGTTGCTGGCCGTGCCACCGGGCAGACGGCGGCACGTCATCGGGCCGCGAGGGGACGCTGTCCACAAACTGCGGCAGGACTTCCCCAAGGTGCGCGTGACGGTGCCCCTGCCCCAGGATCGCACCGCCAAGCACGTCAGCCTCGAGGGCCCAAAGAGCCAGGTGGCCGCCGCCGCCAAGGACATCACCGGCCGCCTGGAGGTTATCGAGGCACAGTTACGTGAGGCAGCTGAGCGGCGCAAGAAGAACAGAGTCAAAGTGGTGGTGGATGTGGCACCCAACACGCGGCGCCACGTGGTGGGTCCCCGGGGGCGAGGAGCTCATCGGGCTGGCTCAGAAATACCCTAGCGTGAGGGTATCGGTGCCCCCCGCCACCAACACTCACTCCCGTAGCGTGAGAGTCGTGGGCCCGCCCACCGAGGTGGCCGCCGTCGAGGTCTACCTGAAGGCCCGCTTGCAGGCGGTGGAGCGGAAGCGACAGTTCTTGAGGGAATGGCGACAACAGCACCGCCAATATCGAAAGGCGGCGGCCAAGGAGTGAGGTGGTTGCCTCATTAGATCACTTAATTGATCACTCGATCGTTTAGCCTACGCTCTCAGGATCATTGATATCCATCCTTTCTTCGTTTCTTTCATCCTTTGCATCCTCAACATTTAAAGTTATTACTGTACACTAAAATATATATGTCATCAATTATTATAATTTTCTGAATAGTAGTTTTTTCACATTTTGTCATCAACGTTAACACTTCCAACTAAAGTTTTCCTTTGGCGTGTTTCCTTTCCGTTTGACATCTCGGGATTCCGGGAGAAACTTTTTCCCGGGATCCTGCATGGGACTTCCGGGTCCGGTTGTAATGACATTTAAAATCAAAGTATGCACCATCTTTATTGCATTGAAAGAGAGTAACAGTCTATGTAGTAACAAGTAAGGGTGTGTTGCGTGCAAAGTACCATGTTTTACCACAATACCACAACATGCACTCTCAACCTGTAGACAAATAGACAGGCAGATAGGTATAGCCTAGATTGCCAACAGAGCTGGGCAGTATTTAAATAAATTTGTATTTAAATACGTATTTAAATACACTTGTGTATTTAGAACTGTATTTATAAATACATTGGTTTTCACGTATTTAAATACTTTAATGAGTATTTAAATACAATGTATTTAAATACTCATAATATAAAAATGTAAATACTTTTATCAGTTAATTACTCAATAATCTCAATTAATAATCTCATTTTTTCTTTTTTTACATTACAATGGACTGGCAAGGACAAAAACAAAAAGAAACACAAAGTCCGCTGAGTTGCCAGTATAAAGAAACAGTAAAGCGTCGTTTACACGCGCTGCTTTATTCGCTTTGGACAAGCTTCTTAATTCGCTAGCGAATTCGCTGTGAAGCGTCTAAAGACGCGCGTCTTTTATTCGCTAGCGACTAAAATCATGAATTCGCAGCGTCTGTTTGACGCTGCGATAAAGTTAAACATGTTTAACTTTATCGCTCGCGCCTAGCGTTTCAGTAGGGAATAGATGACTAGTTCAGACGACGACGGCAGTGTGTGAGGTGTATTGTGCCTGCTGCTGGGTGCATTGCCAGTTTTCTTTTTATGATGGCACCAAAACTAACCCAACTGAAAGGAAATGAAAAATTCACCCTCCTTGAGATTATGGAAAAACTATCCCATCCTAGGGAACATTAAATTGAAAGACTATTCAAATAAGCCAATGCGTGATGGACAAATAGCACAAATGCTCATTGACCTTGCAGACAGCAACCTGAAGATGGACGAAGAAGAGTTCAAAGGTAATAAATTATATTTATATCTTCATCCACAACAGTAGTATCATGACCATCTTGATAGTCGACGTCGTTTAAGGTTTAAGGCACAATAACATATTGTTTTACAGTATTTAGTTGTCCATTTCTAAATAATGTCAATACTTACCCAACACCTCTAGGGGGTATGATGTTACCACCCCGATAACACGCTTGTTGCCTCTGTATAAGCCATAACACCCGCAGCACTCAGTGTAGGGAATCTCCTGGCTCGCACTCACACGCTAATACCTCATCAACAGCTTGCCGGGATGATCTTGTCAAAATTAAAGCAAAAATGAAGTTAACTGAGCGGCACAGTAAACACTTTTCCGCAGCGAGTAATAATGCTCGATCCGGAGAGGCAGAATTTTTTAATGACTTCTTGATTAGATGTGAATAAAAATTGCCGTAATTAGGCAAGGTTACTCTGTGTACATTTATCACTATGCAGAAAAAAGAGATAATGTGTTTAGAATTTCAGCCTTGACTACCTCATTTTGTGTGTGTATGTTAATTGGTTGCCTATGTAGCTGTGTGTCATTCACCCACGGCCTGATCATGCGCTTGACACGCGATCTCAAGCTGTTACCCTCCTGGAAAGAGCTTGGAGCTCATAGAGACCGATATTTGGGTAAAGTTGGGAGCTCACACACCACACACACCCCATCCCCTTGCTCAAGGAGGACAGTAACTGGCCATGTTTCCAGGGATAGATTTTTTACCATTGAGCGGGGCTTGAACCTGCGTGCGTCCGGTAACACACTCAGAACATCACCACTGCACAGTACCACACAATCAGACTCTCTGTGTGTGAGTGTGTGTGTGTGAGTGTGAGTGTGAGTGTGAATGTGAGTGTGTGAGTGTGAGTGTGAGTGTGAGTGTGAGTGTGAGTGTGAGTGTGAGTGTGAGTGTGAGGTGTGTGTGTGTGTGTGTGGTGTGGTGTGGTGTTTGGGGTGAGTGTGAGTGTGAGTGTGAGTGTGAGTGTGAGTGTGAGTGTGAGTGTGAGTGTGAGTGTGAGTGTGAGTGTGTGTGTGTGTGTGTGTGTGTGTGTGTGTGTGTGTGTGTGCGAGTGCGTGTGCGTGTGTGTGTGTGTGTGTGTGTGTGTGTGCGTGTGCGTGTGTGTGTGTGTGTGCGTGTGCGCGAGTGCGTCCTTTATAGTAGAGTAATTTACTCCAAACAACATTAGATGAGCAATTATCCAACAACGTAATATGATAGGACGCACTAATACATTTCTTGAAGACGAGAGGAGGAAGAAGATAATAAGGAGGAGGAGGAGGGGGATGAAGAAGAGAATAAAGAGGAGGAGGAAGAAGAGAAAGGAAAGCAGTATCTTTCCCTCCTCATTCCTCCTCTTTATCCCAAAGTTTCCTTTTACTCACGAACATTCTTTGTCCACTTCTTTTTGCTCCCTATTCTTTCCTCTCGTCCCTGTCCACCCGATCTGTGTTCTATTTTTCCTATCTTATCTCACATTACTTTAGGCATTAGTTGTGTTGACTCTCCTCCAAGATAACCGGGAGTCTGTGGAGCGTGTGCGAGGGTTTCGGGGGAAGACTCGCCTCCCTTTGTCCGTCAGGGGGAAGGCATCTTGATTCAGCGTACTGGTGGTTCCTGTGAGGCTCCTGGGTATTCCCGCAAAGACCAGTGTAGTGATCTCTTGACGGGTCTGCCTCAGGAGGGATGGAAGAGTGATGGAGAGCTGTGGTCGGGGTTTTTCCTCATAAGTCACGAGGGAAACAAAGTGGCGGTCATTTTCCATCAGTCTGAAGCACCGAAAGGACTTGTCATTGTAGATCAGAGGCACTGTGAAGCATTGGTCTGTAATAGTCGGGTCTGCAGCCTTGACTCTATCGGCGTCTGTGTTATCTTTCTGGGCATTGGAATCACGGCCAGGGTTATCAGGGCTGCACGATAAGGGAAACAATTACTAAACTACGCCGGTTTAAGTTTTGTTTGTTTTGTTAAGAATGAGTGTGATTTAAAGTTTACGGGAAGAAACATAAATGTTTGTAGATGCGTGTTGCGAGGACTTTATCTCAGCTTCACGCTCAATCTCAGCTTCACTCACTTCGATCCTGCCTCTCCGTGTCCTGAATGGGAGGAAGATGAGGGAGGAGAGTGGTGGGGGGCGTTGAGGCCAGGCTGCAGAGGGGGAAAAGGAGTGGATGGCTGAGTGCAGTAGTGTGCCTCGCAGGGTGTTAGTGCGTCACTGATGATTGTTTTGATCCCCGCAGGTGTCGGCCAGTCCCGCGACCCCGGTGACCCTTGAGGCATGTGGCTGGCGGCGGTGATGGTGGCGCTGGTGGTGGTGGTCGGCACAGCCGGGCGTGTGGAGAAACGCAGAAGTAAGTAATGTGCGGTATTTATTGCCTCTCTCTCTCTTTCTTTGTATACCCTGGGACTGAGAGTGCTGTGAAGTGTGGGGCAGGTGTATCCAGCTTCTTGCCTGTGAATACAGGAGTGAGGCAAGGGTGCGTCCTTGCCCGATCACTTTTCAACACTTGTATGGACTGGGTGTTGGGCAAAGTTGTAGATCAAAGTGATTGTGAAGCATCCCTCGGCAACACCAAGTGTTGTCAAGGAGTGGCGTCATAGGGTGGGTGAGGCGACGCGCCCCCCGGCGCATGCCCCCAATGATATATGTTTTTTTTTTCTCTCTCTCTCTCTCTCTCTCTCTCTCTCTCTCTCTCTCTCTCTGTCTCTGTCTCTGTCTCTGTCTCTGTCTCTGTCTCTGTCTCTGTCTCTGTCTCTGTCTCTGTCTCTGTCTCTGTCTCTGTCTCTGTCTCCGTCTCTCTCTCTCTCTCTGTCTCACACACTCTCTTTGAGTAATTATTATTTTTTTCATCTTTCAATTGGCTTTTAACGCCTGCCTAAGAAAACTAAGAAAAAAAGGGGGTGGGGGTGGGGGTTGGGGGGGTTGTTTAGAAATGTGGCCGGTAATACTTAAGCAACAAACTCATTACGCCCAAAAGTTTTTCAAGTCTGTATTTCGGTAGTGTAAAACATTAATTTTCTCTTTCTTTCTTTCTTTTTATCTTTCTTTCGTTTCTCTTATCTATCACAGAGAGAGAGAGAGAGAGAGAGAGAGAGAGAGAGAGAGAGAGAGAGAGAGAGAGAGAGAGAGAGAGAGATGAGAGAGAGAGAGAGAGAGAGAGAGAGAGAGAGAGAGAGAGAGAGAGAGAGAGAGAGAGAGAGAGAGAGAGAGTAGAGAAGAGGCATGCCAAGGTAGCAGGTGTCACATTTTCGAGGGACGTTACTGCAAAGAGAGAAAAACAAATAGGAAAGAAGTGAGGAAGAGAAGAAGGGATGAAAAGATGGCGAGAAGGAGGACGTTGTATTGATGTCAATCTTTAGTCAACGCATATTGTTTCTTTAATTTTTACACCGTTTCTTTTTCTTTCTATATTACTTTCCCTCACTTCTGTCACTCATTTCAGCTTAAACAATATGTAATTTATATTTCTCGATTATTCTTTTTATCATTATATTTGTTAGATTCTCTCTCTCTCTCTCTCTCTCTCTCTCTCTCTCTCTCTCTCTCTCCTCTGTCTCTCTTCTCTCTCTCTCTCTCTCTCTCTCTCCCTCTCCGTCTCCTCTCTCTCTCCTCTCTCTCTCCTCTCTCTCTCTCTCTCTCTCTCTCTCTCTCTCTCTCTCTCTCTCTATCTTCATCTTCTCTTCTACTTACTCTCTCATATATATATATTCTATCATATCTATTTCTCACTCTTTCTCTCGTTCCATTCCTGGTACAAGCCTTTCTTCCCTTCAATGCAAAGAGAGAGAGAGAGAGAGAGAGAGAGAGAGAGAGAGAGAGAGAGAGAGAGAGAGAGAGAGAGAGAGAGAGAGAGAGAGAGAGAGAAAAAAAATAATAAGGAACCTCATGGAAGTCTGTAGAGAGAGAAAGAGAGAAAGAAAGAGTAAGAGTGGGAAAGAAAAAAAGCGAAAGAAAGAGAAAAAGAGCGAGAGAATAATTAGGAGCCTCATGGAAGTCTCAGCGCAAGGCCAAACAAGAACAGCCGACGCGGTTGATAAAAGTCTTGGGGACACATGAGCCGCGTTTCAGTCCCGGCATCTCATTCCCGCGGGAGAAAGGGACGCGGAGACCAGATTTACCTGTTCATTTAAAGCTCATAAGTCTTGAAGAGCGGCAGTAATAGTAGTAGTAGTAGTAGTAGTCGCAGTTGTAGTAGTAGTAGCAGTAGTAGTAGTAGTAATTCTAGTAGTGTTCAATGAATTTTCCTCAAAAAACAATACCAGCAGCTCGTTAATATATATAAAGGGTTTTAAAAAGTCCCCGGATAATCTCCCCGATATAAAAAAAACACTTTGCGAAAAGGGGGGTTTGGATGGGGGTTTGAGAGGAAACTATGATGGGGGGGAGGAGGATTTTTACATAGGTTTTACTGGGAATAACAGAAAACCGGGAGACCTTGGTCCTTTAGCGAGGGATCTGCGAAACTACAAAATACTAAATAAAAACTTTTTGGTAAGAAAACAGCGGAAAATGATACTATGTCCTTAAAAGAAGATAGGGACGGGGGGGAAAGTTCGTAGTCCCAGAAAAATAGGTATGAAATATCCCAAAACTAAACTCCCACTCCCCACTACGAAAACAAATCGACCCGGGGGGGACTAAATATGAATTCCAGGGCCTACAATACCCATTTATTTTAAAGTGCGGGGTCAAGCCTTTTTTTAAATTTTAGTTATTGTGCGGGGCCCACAACTTTTACTGGTAAACTTTTTTCATCGATCAAGGGACTCTTACATTAAAATTTAATTTTTTTTACGGAGCCCGGTGATGCACGTTGACCGTTTATTTTTAAAAACCATTATTTCTTTTTGTCACTTGAGTTGAAACCTTCGAATGGGTTTTATTGATTAATGACATCAAATTTTTTTGGGGATTTTAAAAAGGTTTCTATAAAGCCCCACGGATTCTCCCGACCTTTTAAGGGAAAAACCCTTTTAAGTTTCCGCAGTCCCCTTTCATAAGATGAATTTCGCGAGATGGAATTTGTTTTTTTGTTTTTCTTTGAAACTGTTTCCAATTTTCCCTTGGTCTCTTACAAAAACAGGGCGACCAAAATTGAAGGGCCCATTTTCCCCAAAAGTGCGGCCAAAACCAAGGAGGGTGTAAAATTGTGTCATTACTTTCGGAGTTTTTTTTTGTTCAAATTTTGCGTTTAATGGGCCCCAATACATTTTCGCCTTTTTAAAGGGGAAGTAGGCAATGGGGGGACTGGTTTTAGTCATTACTGATGAGGGACACCAAAATCCTTTTTTTGCTGAACTTCATTTAACAATTTATTTTGCTTTTGAAGTTATATTTGGGTTATCGTTGCCATATGCATTATTTAAAATATAGGGAAATTTTAAATTTTTAAATTTAGCCATTTATCACCCAGTCTGTTTATTTTGTCGAGATCATTTTGTAGGGAGTTCCCCGGGTTTTTGCTAGTATATGTTTAACCCCCTTTAATTTGGTGTCATCTGAAAATTTTGGGTTTATTTTAAAACCAAGCCCCGCAGTCCAGATCATTGATATATATCAGAAAAAGAGGGGACCAAGACCGAGCCCGAGGCACCCCACTAGTAAAATCAAAAACCAATCAGAGTTTCCCCATTATTACAAACCCTTGTTTACGATTTGAAAGCCAATCCCCAATCCATGAACAAATTCCCCTCCTAAGCCATGGCCCTTAGCTATGTAAAAAAGTCGCTTAGGGGGGAAACGTATCGAAGGCTTTTCAAAAAATCAAGGTATATTACATCCAAAGGGAATTTTAGCGCCCAGTTTGAAAAAAAGGCCATTAAAAAAACCCCAGTAGGTTTGTTAAGCAGGATCCTTATTTCAAAAATCCATGTTTGCGAGTTAATTTTAAATTATTTTTTCATCGAAAAAAGGGACACTATTTTACCCCGCAATATTTTCTCAAATATTTTAACCAATCCCCAAAAGTTAGCAAATTTTGGGCGAAAATTTATTTGGGCGAGGCTTTTTTCCACCCTTTTTTGAATATGGTGTAAATTAGCAATTTCCACATACTGGGAACCATTTTTGTCCATTAGGGGTTTTATTGAGGAAATTTTTAGTGGAAGCAAATTTACGGACATTCGCGAATTTAATCGGGCCCGAAATTTCGTCCCCCCCCCCACGGTTTTTGGTAGGTCAAGTTTCTGAAAATATTTTGATACTTCGTTTTACTTTTATCTTTTCCTATTTCCAATCTACCCACTTTGGGAGCCCGCCTACTTTGTTTACTGGTTCGGGGTAAGGGGAGCTTCGTTTCTTTAATAAATACCGCTTTTAAAGTAAGCATTGAGTACGACTGTCATCCCTCTTATTATCATTTACCAAGATGTAATTTTTTTTTTTCAGGGGCCCCAATTTACTTTTTTTTGACGTTTTTTACTTCGAAGTTTTGAAAGAAATTTTGGGGTTTTGTTTTGGATTCCTTTGCAATTTTTTTTTCATACTCACGCTTTTAGTTTTAAAATCAATCCCTTGCAACGTCTTTTTAACCGGTCTTTTATTCTCTAAAATTTCGAAAGTCCGCTTTTTGAGCAGGAGGGGAGGGGGGAATAGGAGGGGGAGGAGGAGGAGGAGGAGGGGGATTAAATAGGAATAACAGACACCAGGGGGACCTTTTGGGTTTCCTTTAGTGAGGGTACGGTGAATACTTTACTACAAATATAAAACTATTGTAAAAAAAACCAATTGGAAAATGATCCCTTTGTCCCTAAAGGGGAATAGGAACAGGGAAATTTTCTAGTGCAGAAGGGATGGTTATGAAAAATTTTTTAACAAACCAAACACCACTACCACACGACTAATCGAAACGAGGGACTAGATACGAATTCGCACTAAAAATCCCCAATTTACTTTACAGTGCGCGTCAAGTCTGTTTTTGAATTGTAGTTATTGTGGGGGCCCGACAACATTTGTGGAACTTTTTCCCAAAAGGGTTCAAGGGACTCAAAGATTGAAAAATTTTTTAGGAGATCGGTGATGCACCCCCCTTGGGACCTTTTAATTTTTAAAACCCAATTTTTCTTTTTGTCATTTGGGGTTGAAAGCTGGGAATGGGGTTCTTTTGTTTTGTGCCATCAAAACCTTTTAGAATCTTAAAGGTTCTATCAAGTCTCCAGGGATTCTACGACCCAGGCGGAGGAGGAGGAGGGGGAATAAAAAAGGAATAAAAAGGAAACAAAACAGCAACAGACAAAGGGTCCTTAAAGACTTTTTGTTTTAAACTTTTAATAAAATAACTAGAGAAAAAGGGAGAGAAAGGATAGGAAGTGGGAAGGTCCTCCTCACCCCCCCCTTTCCCTCCACCCGAAGCGGGCCCGGGAAAAAGAAGTGATACCATGAAATAGGAAAAAAATGCATGGAATTTGTGGGGGGAAAGTTTGAAAGCTGTAAAACTATGGCTAACTACTACTAGTTTTTTGGGGGAGGTTTTGTGCTTTATAGATAGGTTTATGTTATGTGGGGGTTTAGTAATGGGTGAACACCCCCGGTGGCGGTTTAAGGGGGTTTCGGCAAACCTTGCCTGGGGGTTTTTTGGGAGGCAGCAGTCAATCAGGCCCCAGTCCGTTCAACCCCCTGCGGATTTGTACTTTCCCCTTTTAGGACGGGCCCTTTCCCCTTCAATGCCCCCCCTGCAGCAGTGACCCCCGGGGACCTTTTAAAACCGATGGGGTCACTAACTGTCAGGACCCTAACTGAAAAAACCACCCCCCCCCCGTCACAGGTCGAGGAGAGTATAGTGGTAACCCTTAAAATCGGGGAAACTGGTGTGTTTTGAGGTCTAAGGTTTGTGTTTGGGGGGTCCGTGTGGAAGTTTTAGGGGGGGTTTCGGCAGCCTTGCCTGGCGCTTTCTTGGGGGGAAACAGTTTAATCGGCCCCCGGGCCCCTTTCAATCCCCTGCGGTAGTGCACTTTCCAAGTAGGACGCCGTGCACTTTTAATGCCCCCCCCAGCAGTGACCCCTGGTAATAAATCCCGATGGTGGTCACTAATGAAGGGCCCTTACGAACCCCAGCCCGTCACAGGTTTAAAAGTTGTAGGAGTGACCGTTTACTCGGGGCTGTTTTGAACGGGGGGGAAAAGGGGTTGTGTAGACGCGACTCGCAATCATTTTACGCAATGAGAGTAAGTTTCCCAAAGGCCCCCGAGGGTAAATTTTTATTCCCAGATAAAAGTGACAACCCCGGGGGTTTTTATATGAAAAATTTTTTCGAGGCGACTTTTAAAGGGTTTTATTGTATTTGGTTTACTACCCTCTCGGCAGCCCATTCCATACGTTTACAACACGGTTTGTGAAGAAGACTTTGCTTCGTTCGTTAAAAAAACCCTTTCCTGCTTTTTTTAAATCCGTTGTTTTTAGTTGAGCTTGATGGTTAGGGTGAAAAGTTTTCTGGGGACTACGTTGTAAATCCCTTGAAGATTTTAAATACTCCCCCCTGAGGTCACCCTTAAACCTTCGTTTTGTTAGTGGGGAAAAAGTTTTAAATTCTTTTAGCCGATTTTTGTACGATTTTTTTTCCCCAATTAGGTATCATTTTGGTTACTCTGCGGTTTTTTTTCTAGTTTATCATGTCCTTTTTATAATAAGGTGACCAAATGACACAGTAAATTTTAGATGGGGGCGAACAAGCGAGTTTAAAAAAAGGAGTAAACTTTTTTAGGGTTTGAAATGAAAGTTCGTCCAAAAAAGCCAACAAAATTTTTTTTTCGTTTTTTTTTCTCCTCTATAATTTGGTTATTCCCGGTTTTAGATCTTTCGAGATTATAAAAGCCAAATCTTTTTTTATCAAACTTTTTAGTTGGAAATCGTTCATCACGAAATTTTTTTGAGGGTTGTTTATTTCCGATATGTAGTAATGGCCCTTTGTTTAAGGGGTTTAAATAAATTTTCCATTTTTGACCATTCTGTTGCGTGTTTTAAGTCGTTTTGTATGAGTTTGGGGCTGAGATTTGTAAGGGGTATTTTTTGTGATTTCGTTGTCATCAGCAAAAATTTTTTATATCCTGCATGTGATTCCCTTTGTCAATGTCATTTAGTAAAATTTAAAAAACAGGATAGGTCCGAGAAAATGATCCTTTAGGAACACCACTATTTACAAATGGTCCAGTCAGAAGAATTTCCATTTATACCACCCTTTGTTTACGATTTGACAGGGCCGGTTTTTTATCCAATTTTAAAGATGGGGCCCGTTATTTCCATGAGCTTTTACTTTTTAATTTAGACGCTTTGAGGAACTTTTTTAAGCTTTTTGAAAAATCGAGGTAAAAATACCCTCTACTGCCCTCGTGTGTCGTACATTTTTAAACACATTGAAAAATCAATTAAAATTTTAGAGGCAAAGAGCGTTTATTTCGGAAAACTGCGAGTCTTTTATTATGTAATTTTTTTTTCTAAGAACTTAACGATTTTGTCTCTTATGATTTGGGTTCCATTTTAAATTTTTCCCGCAAAACTGATGTTAAAAATGATTGGGCGAAGTTTCCGGGCTGCGACTTGCTTCCTTTTTTAAAATATGGGTGTGCATTTGTAGGGGTTTTCCCCTTCGCACGGGACATTTTCCCGGGATTTTTAAGGGCTTTTTTAAATAAGATGGAAAAAGGGTTTTTTCATTTCGTTTTTTTGCTTTTTAAAAATGCGTGGCGAAATTTTACGGAACCCGGAGCTTTGTTTTTCTTTATGTTATTTATGCCGAGCAAAATTTTTCACATTCCTGAAAGGTTAAGGGGCTGAGGCCCAAATACCCTTTTTTTGGGTTTTTGGGATGGGTTGATTTTTCGTGGTTTTTCCCCCGTTTAAAACTGATGCAAAAAAAGTTATTTAGAGTATCCGGGCCCTGGGTAAATTCTTTTTTTTTTTTGTGTTCGCCCTTTTCCCTTTTTCCCAAAGGTCCTATGGTTTACGTCATTAATTTTTTTTCCCTTTTTTCATTAGCTGTAGAATTTTTTTAGGGTTTTTATTTCTCATTTGGAAAAAAGTAAATTCAAAATTTTTAAAATTTTTTAATTTTTTAAAAAAGGGAGGAGGAGGGGGAGGAGGGGGGGAGGAAGGGGGTACCCCCTAAATTGCTTATAAAACATAGATGTGGGAGGGAAAGGGGGAGAGTAAAGGGGGTTTGGGAAAGGGGAAATAAGAAGAGGAGAGTGCGGAGTGGATGTACTGAGGGAGTGAGGGAGTGAGGAAAGGTAAAGGAAAGCTGTGGATGACGGTGATTTAGAGAAGGGTTACTAAGAATATAGAAAAAAAGTATAAAAAGAGAAACACCCCGGGAAAGAAAAATGAGAGGGAAAAAAAAAAGCCCCACCCCTTTTGAAGCCGGGAAATAAAAAAATTTGGATTACGAAAGGGCAAAAGTAAATCCTGCGAAGAGGAAGATGTGAGACAAGGAAGGAGACAGAAATACTAAAGAAAAGGAAGATAAATTAAGGAAGAAAAAAACGTGAGTATGGAATGATGTGGAAGTAGAATGTAAAAGAAAAATTCACTTCGAAAGAATGATATTTACGAAAAGAGAAATTTAATCCTGAAAAAAACGAATTAGGAAGATATGGCAGAGACGATGGATAAAAAAATACTGCAAAAACACCGAAAAGAGAGAGAGAGAA
>JACEEZ010026165.1:7500-10000 GCA_016584305.1 Chionoecetes opilio | reverse complement strand
TTTTAAGCTGGTTTTTTTTGTTTAGTCATTCCTTCGTGGCTTTTATACCATTCTTTTTTATTTCCCTCAATCTTTCCCATGTTCTCAAGTTTCCTTTAGCTCACGTGATCTGATATTAACAGCTTCCCCCTCTCTCTCTCTCTCTCTCTCTCTCTCTCTCTCTCTCTCTCTCTCTCTCTCTCTCTCTCTCTCTCTCTCTCTCTCTCTCTCTCTCTCTCTCTCTCTCTCTCTCTCTCTCTCTCTCTCTCTCTCTCTCTCTCTCTCTCTCTCTCTCTCTCTCTCTCTCTCTCTCTCTCTCTCTCTCTCTCTCTCTCTCTCTCACTCACTCTTTTTTCTCTCTCAGCTCTCAGATGCTGCACCATTTTACCTCCTTCTCTGTCTCCCAAGTGGTCATTTTCTCTCCCTCGCTCCCTCGCATCTGTGTCACCCATTGAACAGTCTGTCACATCTCATCCACCCGTCATCCACCTCTGTTTTTCTCCACCCTTTCTTCCTCCCTCTCTCTAGGCCCCTCCCCTTCCTTCCCTTAGTCTTGTTCTTGATTTTTCCCTCCCTCACTCCATCCCTCCTTCCTTCCCTTATTCCTCACCTTTATCTTTTTTTGCTTCTTCTTCCTCCTCCTCCTCTCTACCTCCTCCTCCTCCTCCTCCTCCTCCTCCTCCTCCTCCTCCTCCTCCTCCTCCTCCTCCTCCTCCTCCTCCTCCTCCTCCTCCTCCTCTCCTCCCTAACACGTCCCTCACTCTTCCCCGTCCTTCACCTCTCTCCTCCCTTCTTTCCTCTCCCTCATTGCATTCCCTCTCCCTTCCTCTCCCTCTTGAATGGTGTGGTATCACGTCTCTCCCTCACACCTTGGATGACGAATTTCTTGATTACTGGTGCCGACAGCTTATTGTTGCATTGGATCTTGGCGTGTTGCAAGGTGGGGAGCGCGCGTTCTCAGGTGACTTCCTTCCCTTCCACCCCCAACCCCCAATAACCCCCAACCTTTCCCTCCACCCCCAACCTCTGGCAGACATCAGGGAGTATAGTTTCTCCTTCTTCCCCCCCCCTATCTCCCTCCTTGCCTCTGTATCTATCTATTTATCATCTCCACTTCTCCTTCTCCTTCAAGTGTGTGTGTGTGTGTGTATGAGTGCGCGCACACGCATACGTGTGTGTGTGTGTGGGGGGGGGGGGATATACGTATGTACACACTTCGCGTCATCTTTCTTCCCTTTTCACTTCAAAAAGAAAATGTCGATATGAAACAAAAAATTTAAAGAAAATTATGTTCATTATTTTTTCCCTTTTCAGTTATCTATCTATCTACTATACACATATAGTTTTTTTTTTTTTGTGAGTGGCGGAGTTTCATTATCTTTTTTTTCAGTAGCTATAATGGCGAATTTAACAAACCCTTTATTTTTTTATGTTCTACGAGATTAAATTTTTTTCTACCCCTTTCAATTTTTTTTTCCTTTTCCATTTCCTACCCTCTTTTTTAAAAAATGTGGTTTAAATTTATATTAAAATTTAAATTTGGGATTTAGAAGCATTTTAAGGAGGTTCAATAGGCTTTGGGAAAAGTGGATGAAAAGTAATTTTTAAATAGGAAGAGGGAAAAGCCCCCAAAAAGGCGAAAAAACTGGATTGAAATATGTGCAGGGAAACTGTAGTGAAAAAAAAATGGAAGAAAAAAAACTGGTGAGGGACTAGTAGCTACAAGTAAGATTTAGTGAGTAAGGGTGAGAAAATTAAAAGTGAGCAAAGTAGGGGGGAAAATAGGGTGAGGAGAAGTAGATATAAATAAAATTTGGATGGGGGGTGGTTGAGAAGTAGAAGTAAAGAAAAGGTGGGGTTTAAAATATGATGAGAAAAATGGGATATAAGTAAAAGTGTGGATGGGGAGCCCTAAGTGTTTTGTGAGTCACTATTTAGTGAGTGAAGGGGCCCTAAGGCCAAAAACACAAAATGTTGGGGTTTATTGAGTGTGGCAAACAGGTGTTTTGAGTACGCAAGAAATGATAAAAGACTTTTTAATCAAGGAGTAAATAAAAGGTTTAAGGGGCATAAAAAAACTTTTCACCTCCAAAAATTTTTTCATCACGGGGAATTTAAAAACATCGAACAACAAAATTAACCCCTTTCATTTACACAATTTTTACTGGGGAGATTTTTTGGTAATAGGAAAATAAAAAAAATCATTTTATCTGGGGGCCCAAAATTCATAAAAAATTTTGGGCCTTTCATTTGTTTTTGGGCCCCTTTTACGCCCAAAAACTATTGATCTAAGAAAAAAAATGATACAAATAAATTATGTCCAGTTTAACGAGATCTCCCCAAATGGTTTTTTTGTTTTGTTAAACCCTTTCCCAAGTTTTTTGATAAAAATTTTTTTTTCTTTTTTTTTTTTTTTTTTCAAAAAATAGTTTTGGGTGGCCTTTTTTAAAAAATGACTATTTTCCGCTTTTCCCCACTAAAAGGCCCCGTAAGAGATGCATCTCTTATTCCATACCTTTTT
>JACEEZ010026165.1:0-2500 GCA_016584305.1 Chionoecetes opilio | reverse complement strand
ACAATAATATAATGGGACAGATCAATGGCAAGAGCAGTTATGTTTTTTTTTTTTGGTGATCTCTGATGACAGCTTCTGGGTTGTCTCCATAAGCTCAGAATAATCCCCATCATATGTGAGGTCCCCCCGGCCTTGAACCGTTTTTCCTTGTTTTAAAGTCCTGATGAAAACGCCCCTTGTTCCCCCTCACATCCCCCGGGTTTTCCGGAAATTGTCCCCAAAAGGCTGTGTAAAAAGTAAAATTGATACTCATTCTAATCCAAGATCTCGCAGGATTAGTAGTCTTCCACAATTCTTCATAGTTGTCGCTTCTTTTTCCCTAGAAAAATTTTTACCACATTACAAAACATTCCAAGCCTTTTTTCTGTCTCATTTATTGATGTGATAAAATTTTGGGTCTTATTAGGTTCTTATTTGAGGTCCATCAATATTCCAGCCTTTTTTTTTTCCTTCACTAAGACCCGGAAAAGTTGAACATAAAGCTGAAGCATTCTCCACTGTGATCAAGAGCTTTGACGAACGCTTATCAAACCAAGTTTTATGTGCAAGGGAGGGGAAAAAACAAACTTCTCCCATCCATAGAGGATCTTGAGGACATTTTATCGCCAGATGCCAAAAAACTGTCGCTGAGGCCATTTTTTTTTCACCCAAAGCTCTGCGAGCTCTATGTCCCAAAAACACAGAAAAAAAAGGGGTATTTTTGTACCCCCTTTCTGACCCAAAAAAAAAGTTAACCCTTTTCAAATCGACACAAATTTAACCCCCCATGAAATGATATTGCAACCCCTTGGCAATCTTGATGTTTTTAATTTTCTTTAAATTTTAAGAAGACCCATTGGTACAGAGCCATACTTATTTCCCTTGGTAACAAAACATTTAAACTTTTTTGGGGAAATGGCTAAAAACCCCCCCAACAACACACCCCCCCCAAAAAAAACCCCCCCAAAACCCCCCCCCAACCCCCCACCCCACCCCCCCCCAAAAAAAACAAACACCCCCAAAAAAAACAAACCCAAAAAACAAAACCCCAAAACATTTAAAGCAGCAGGTTTTAAAAGAATTGGTTTTGTCACAACCCATCGATGGAAAAATACTTGAGTTCTTCTTCCGTGGGGGAAGGGGGAAGTCGTTTCATTTTTTTTTTTGAAGCCAGTAAATTTGGTAAGGTTTTCTTCACTAGGGTAACTGGTCAATAAGCTGGGGGTCCTTGGGAAGCCCAAAAATTTTTCTTTTTTTTATTGAAAAATTTTTAATTGCAAAGGAGAAATACGGGGATTAAATATTCTTGTTCTTCCAAACAAGGCATCCAAAACTAAGTTTGTTCTTTCCTTGGACCCATGATCCAAAGTCTCTAACACAGGTTTTTCACACTTTGTGAGGAGCCAAAACTTTCTTTGGTCTCCAAGTGGTACTTTTAAGTACGCCCAAAATACACGCTCTTAAAAAAAGTCAGTAATGTTGCGCCTTGAGTCTTCAAAGTAAAGCTTCCACAGATGTAGCAAAATATATTTGATCATTTTAGACTTTTTTCTGTGAGATGTAGGGGCCATTTTTTAGAGCAGCACACCAAAAGCGGGAAAAAAAAAAGAAAAAAGGTTGTTAGCTACCGAGTTTTTCCTTTAATTGCTACCCAACCACCTAAAACCTTTGGATTGTTCACAAAAAAGAAAAAAAACAGGAGAAAAAAAAATAAATAACTCAATTTTAAAGTAAAAATTCAATAATTTAAAACACTACCTGGGACGATTGTGTGCAAGTTTAAATGTGTTTTCTTTGTATCATAAAGAATGGAATGTTATGCATGTTCAAGAAAAGAAGATATTCTCCCGTTTTTTGGGAGACTGAAATTAAAAAAAAACCATATAATTCGGCCCTTTTGCTACACTACTCAATAGAAGGATAAATTTTTCTTTAAATTTAGAAAAAGGAATATATACCTAAGCGAAAAAAAAGGGTGTGATGAGAAAATAAAGATCAGATTTTAATTTAGCACCCCCCAATAGTTAAAACTGTTTTTTAAATTCCATGCCAGAACTTTTTTTTTTTTTTTTTACCGATAATATATAATATATAATAATATATATATATATATATTATATATATAATTATAATATATTAATATAATATAAATATTTTAAAATATATTATATATAAATATATAATAATATATATATATATAATTAATTTAATATTATATATATATTATTATAATATATATTTAAAATATTATATATATAATATATATATTTTTATATATATATATAGTCTATAATTTAAATAATTATATAATTATATTTATATTAGTCAGATATAAGTTTATATAGTTTTTTATAATCTGTCCTCTATTAATTTCATTTTAATAAAAACTTTACTTACACCCTTTACCCTTTATACCCCTTTTTGCTTTATTAAATACTACTTTCTTATTTTTACTTTTACAGTACCTGAGGGTACCGACTAGGGTCTGGGGTCCCCATGCGGGAAGGAGATACGCATGAGT
>JACEEZ010026163.1:67500-72733 GCA_016584305.1 Chionoecetes opilio | reverse complement strand
CCTTGCGCAGTTAAGGATTTCTCTCTGTCTGTCTGTCTGTCTGTCTGTCTGTCTGTCTGTAGGTACAGGATTTCTCGAAAAGTTACTAATAGATTTGGACCAAACTCGGTATACCAAGTCTATTTGGTAAAAGGAAGAACTGATTAATTTGGGTGAAATCTATTGATAACTGTTGCCATGGCAACCAATTGATGAAATATTCGGCAGGAGGTATGCGCTCATACTGAGTGCATATATATATATATATATATATATATATATATATATATATATATATATATATATATATATATATATATATAATATATATATATATAATATATATATATATATATATATATATATATATATATATATATATATATATTATATACTATATATATATATATATATAATATATATATATTTTACTTTTTTTTTTTTTACTTTTTTATATGCGGGCGAAGGTATGCGCTCTACTGAGTGCCCCCCCCCTAGTTTTTCATGTTGTGATGATTTATTTAATGTGCGTTGATACGGACGTTAGTAATGGTATGTGGGTATGTATGTGTGTGGGGGGGGGGTATGTGTGTGTGAGTTTGTGTCTGTCTGTGTCTGTGTCTGTGTCTGCGTGTGCGTGTGCATGTGCATGTGCATGTGCATGTGCGTGTGCGTGTGCGTGCGTCTGTGTCTGTGTCTGTGTCTGTGTCTGCGTGTGCGTGTGCGTGTGCGTGTGCGTGTGCGTGCGTCTGTGTGCATGTGCGTGTGCGTGTGCGTGTGCGTGTGCGTGTGCGTGTGCGTGTGCGTGCGTGTGCGTGTGTGTGTGTGTTGGTCCATGATTAAATAGGGATCTTACATAAATCCGCGAATTCGTTTCTACAGAACAATTAGCTTACATACGCACGTACAAAAATAAATCCTCAATCCCCTCTGCCTTTGAAGCTTCGAAACAGATGAGCAAAGTTTCCATCCTATTAACCATCGACATGTAATATTCCATTTTAATTCCGCAGCATATTTTAGATATTTCGACTATGAAAACATTTAGTATTTTCCCCTTCACAAACTATTGATGGCTACACTCCACCAATTATACTTTTTCAATCTTTACCAATCCTTTTTCAACGGAATAAATTGATGAAAAGCTGCATCGTACTCTCTGTAAATCTAAATCTCACTGTTTTAACCTCACCACCCCTGCAATATTTTTTTTTTTCGTGGGAATATTGCGTTCAGAGTGGCAGGGACGTGTGCAGCAAGGGAAGATTGTGGTGGTTTGAGGGGAGGGAAGGGAGGGAGGGTTGGGCCTAATATCAAAGTATTAAGCCATTTTTCAGTAGGCAGACACAGTTGCCAGAGCCACTAAAGAGCCTTTACGGTCGAGCAGGGAGCGTGGCGTGGGCAGCGTGGCGTGCGTGCGTGCGTGCGTGCGTGCGTGCGTGCGTGCGTGCGTGCGTGCGTGCGTGCGTGCGTGCGTGCGTGCGTGCGTGCGTGAGTGAGTGGCAGGCAGGCACACTACCACCTACCAATCGTCCTTTACTGCGTTGCCAGATACGGTGATAAATCTTATACACCGAGGCGGCAGCAATCTAGCCAGATACAAGCAATCGAGTGCCATGACTACCAGAGCAAGCCCGCTGTCCACTTGCCTTTCTTGCTTCCCTTCAGCGCTTGGGGTAAGGATTTGGCAGGCTGTTGGAAGGCTGTGAAAAAATTTGGCAGGTTGTTGAAAGCTGTGGAAGGCTGTGCAAGGAATGGCAGGCTGTGGAAGGATTTAGCAGGCTGTGGAAGGATTTGGCAGGCTTTGGAAGGATTTGGCAGGCTGTAGAAGGCTGTGGAAGGCTGTGGAAGAATTTGGCAGGCTGTGGAAGGCTGTGAAAGGATTTGGCAGGCTGTGGAAGGATTTGGCAGGTTGTGGAAGGCTGTGGAATGCTGTGTAAGGATTTGGCAGGTTGTGGAAGGCTGTGAAAGGCTGTGGAAGGATTTGGCAGGTTGTGGAAAGCTGTGGAAGGTTGTGGAAGGATTTGACAGGTTGTGGAAGGCTGTGGAAGGATTTAGCAGGCTATGGAAAGCTGTGGTAGGATTTGGCAGACTGTGGAAGGCTGTGAAAGGCTGTGGAAGGAATGGCAGGCTGTGGAAGGTTTTGTGGAAGGCTGTGGAAGGAATGACAGGCTGTGGAAGGTTGTGGAAAGCTGTGGAAGAAAGGGCCGGCTGGGGCGGTTTTTAAAAGGTGTTAAGGCTGTTGAGGGCTATGTGTGAAGACTCAAGCTAAAAAAGCAAGATAAAAAAAAAGGAAATACGGAAAGGCCCTGGGAAAGGAAGGCAGGTTTGGGGGAAGGCTGTGGAAAAAAGATTTGGCAGCTGTGGAAGGCTTGGAAGGTTTTTTGGCAGGCTTTGGAAGACGGGGAAAGGTTTTTGGAAAGCTGTAAAGGGCGTGGAAGGATTTAGCAGGCTGTAGAAGACTGTGGAAGAAATTGGCAGGCAGTTAAAGGCTGTTGAAGGCTGTTGAGGGCTAGTGCTGTGAACGTACTCAAGCTGGAAAAGCATAGATATAAAAAAGGAAATAGGGAAAAACGGGGTTTCACAAAAGGGGGGGTATATGAGGGAAAAGGGCTCGTCGTAAGGGGGGTTTTAGTGGGGGAGTCAATAGAGATTTTTTAAAAGAGGCTAGACATGTTATGGAGGGGGATGAAAGGTGGATGTGGGTGTATTACTTAACAGGAACTACCGTTTTGGGGTCTTTTACCCTCGGAGCTTCCTTATTTTCAAATGTTCTATGTGTAGGAAGAGGGAGAATGATGTAGGAGGGAAAAGGGGGATGAGGTGTGGTCTGAGTGAAGGGGGGGAGGGGGATGGGGAAGGGGGTACAAGGGATATTTTGCAGAGAACTGGTGCGTTCCAAATGAGGTTTCTCTTATGTTTTTTTTTGACTGTCCTGTTCAAATGAGGCTCGGGTCGCAAAGGGGTAGTTGAAAGGCGGCGGCGGGGTCAGAATAGAGTGGTGATGATAATAATAATAAAAAATAATAATATTTTTTTATTCTCGCCCGGGGGCCCAAACAGACAAAAAAAAAAGGACAAGAAAAAGTCAAGGATTTAAATTTAAGTCTAGAGCAAAAACAAAAAAAAAAAGAAAAAAGACAGGCACATTGGGAAATAGATCAAAATACTAAAAAAAAACCCTACAGGGACACCTGTGCTACCCCATTCTGCACAAACCAGACCCGCCACCGCTGTTGTATAGTCCACATACTGGGCCGAGCCTCCGACAGGGGTGATGATGGGGTCTAGAAGCTCCACCCTCTCAAAAAAAACTAAACACGAGTGTCGACGGATCACTCCAATTGGTTCCCCCCGTTCCTAGCAAAAAGCCAGGGACAGTGCACCACCGGAAGCCCAGAAGCCTCTTAAGGATGTCATTGTGACAGACCTAAGGGGTTCACAGGGGGCCCCTTGTACCGCGACCACAGCGATTTTTCAGTATTAAAATACAGTGGACCCCCTGAAAAATTTTTCCTTTCACCTCTCTGCTACAGAGGAAATTCCTCTGTAGAGTATTTCCCAGACAAAAAGCTTGGTGGTCGCTTTGATTAAATCATCTCAGTTGTCGGGGGTTTAACAGGGCCTAGGTATGCGGATCTACCCAAAAAATGGGGCAGACCCACCGAGCCATGCGTTTTAGTAATTCACCTGAGCGCGGGCCGTGTACTCCCATCATCTGCCCTTAGTGGTGTTGTAAAATGTCTGCTTGGCAGCTCCCCGACAATTTTGATAAAGTCCTGCCCGCTCCGCAGTGGGTGCGGCAGTACCATTCTCAGCATAGCCAGTGAGTTCATGCACCCACATGTATTGGGCAGCCTCCCTTTTCACAAGGTTGGATTGAGATCATCCGTGTCACTTACGGGTTTTAGGGGGATAAAATCCCCCCCGGGCCGAATACCTCGGCGAAATACAAAAGGACAACGAGAAGGAATTACCCCACTTAACAGTAATTCCTGGGTATGTACCAGACATTAATAAATTTAAAACAATGTCCCAGGTGTCCCCCTGAGGAGAATTTTTATGAAAGAGCTTCCCCGTAATTAACTCTGTCAAACCCCTTTTCTGGCTCCGGAAAAACAGATAAAAAAGGTGAATTTCTGGAAATGTATAATAATGATTTTTTTCCCAAAGTCCACACGCAAATCTCAGTCCCAAAGGCCTTTCTTATAGCTGAAATGTTGCCCAGTATAACGGGTAGGCCTCAAGACGATGAGCCCATTTACCCATCTTGGGCAGGGGGGTTGAAAAGACCTCATACTGGACTTGCTACTCGTGGCCCGTGCCAACCCCCCCATGCAAGTGGGGCCAGTTTTGGGGATTCCTGCCATTATGAACTTCCCCCCCTATTTCCCTTCCAAGGTTTATCAGTATATATGAATATACTGTTATCTTCTAAATGTTTTTCTATAATTTTATCAAATATTTTTTTTTTTAAAATCCAAAGAAATCCCATTAGTAGAGTAAAGAATATGGTGACCTCAATATATATTTTAAACTTTTCCCCTTTTTAATATTTGCGAGAAAACTTTTAGAAAACTATCAATAGAAAGGGATTTTATTAGCTGCCCATTGATTTTTTTTTTTCTGATAAATAAATTTGAACCATGAAAAAATTAGCTTTAAACAAAATAATTACATCATAAATCGGATCGGCAAGTAGAAAAGTTTTTCCATGAATACAATAACTAGGTTTTATCAGATAAATATACATGTTATCTTCGAAAATTTTTGTTTTTAAATATTATCAAAAAAAAAAATATAAAATGCAACAGAGAAATTAAAATTTGAGATTTGAAAAATAGCATGAACTTATATACATTTAAACTCATCGCCATTTAAATTTTGCGTGCAAAATTTTTACAGGAAAACATTCAATAGAAGCGAAATGTATTACTTTCCATTGATATATTTTTTTTTTCTGATAAATGAACTAGAACCATGCATAAAATTGCGTTAACTAAATAAAAAAACACATCAATCGGGTAAATTTTCCTGAAAAAGATATAATTTTATTTGTTAACGCTAATTTTTGCATGGGTTTTGGATTTTTTATCAGAAAACGAAATATATCAATGGAAAGCTAATGAAAATCCGCTTTATGGTATGTTTCATCTAAAAAAGTTTTTACGCAAAATATTAAATGCGATGGTTTTGTGAAATTAAGTTCATGCATATTTTTTCACTCTTATATAGCATTTTCTTTAGTGTATTT
>JACEEZ010026163.1:20000-62500 GCA_016584305.1 Chionoecetes opilio | reverse complement strand
ACTTATCTATATCTATATCTTATCTATTCTATCTCTATCTATCTATCTATCTATCTATCTACCTATCTACTATCTATCTATCTATCTATCTATTATCTAATCTATCTATCTATCTATCTATCTATCTATCTATCTATCTATCTATCTATCTATCTATCTATCTATCTATCTATCTATCTATCTATCTATCTATCTATCTATCTATCTATCTATCTATCTATCTATCTATCTATCTATCTATCTATCTATCTATCTATCTATCTATTATCTATCTATCTATATATCTATCTATCTATATCTATCTATCTATTATCTATCTATCTATCTATCTATCTAATCTATCTATCTATCTATCTACTATCTATTCTATCTATCTATCACTACTATCTATCATTATCTATCTATCTATCTATCTATCTTCTATCTATCTATCTATCTATCTATCTATCTATCTATCTATCTATCTATCTATCTATCTATCTATCTATCTATCTAATATCTATCTATCTATCTATCTATCTATCTATCTATCTATCTATCTATCTATTCCTATCTATCTATCTATCTATCTATCTATCTATCTATCTATCTATCTATCTATCTATCTATCTATCTATCTATCTATCTATCTATCTGTCATACCGTCATATGTCGTTTTTTCTTGTTTACCGTTGCGTACATCGAGTTCTATACTCGTGTGGTACGTGTTCATGCGTCTGTTGGCTGCAGGTTTGCCATTTTGTATTTTTCATTACCAATGGACCCTACCCATAACTACGTCACGGTTTGTTTACATCGGTGCATTGTGGGGATAAGGCGGGGTCATCACGGGTGGACCTACGAAGGGAAAACTACGGCGTTGGAAGAATTTCGAGTTATTTTGCGCGAAATTGATATTCCAGGTGCTATATTACTGTGCTCTGTTCTCGCTGACAACACTATAGAGAAGACCTGCGGTAATGGCTGATGTGCAGAGGCTTTCAAACCAAGAAAACAGAGTCATAACAGAGCCTCGTCAAAAGGTAAGCAACTGGTAGGTACGTAATGTGTCCCTACCACCTGCTTACTTCTTAATGAGACTCTGCTGTGACTGTTTTCCTGGTTTAGAAGCCTTTGCACATCAACCATTACCTCAGGTGTTCTCTATGTTGTCAGCGAGCACGGAAATATAGCACCTGGAATATCAATTTCGCCCAAAACAACTCGAATTTTTTTAATCGTCGTAGTCTTCTCTTTGTAGGTTGTACATATTCATGGTTATGATAGTATTAAAATACCTTATTAATTGAGTTCCTTTTGTTGTCTTTCCTCATAATAAGTAGTGGTACATCATGGTTTAAGTGTTACTTGACGAGCCAATGAAAATTCTTGAGTCTATATCAACATCACCAACCTTTGCTTTGATTTACCTTATTACTCCATCCATAAACAAGTTGCATAACCACCGTGACATTACCCATCCTATTGGTACCTGGTACTGTCGTCTACCGATATTTTTATCCCTACACAAATCAGGAAAACTCGCTGACGGTAATGGCTAGGTTAAATTTTGCTTTGATTTATCTTATTACTCCATCCATAAACAAGCTGCATAACCACGGTGACATTACCCATCCTTGCCTCATGGTACCTGGTACTCTCGTCTACCGAAATGCTCGTCCCTACATAAATCTGGAAAACTCGCCGACGGTAATGGTTAGGTTAGGGGTAATAATGGACGAGAGTTTCGCGGTCGTTTTCAGAGACACAGACTATTTTTTCTTGGCCTACAATAGGTGCGTGTACTAATGGAGATAGTTTTATTTTGCGCAAATCCATTAATAAAAAAAGAAAAAAAAAGAAACCTAACCTAACCTTATAGGTTTTAATGAAACCTAACCTAACCTTAACCTCAAAGTATACCTAACCTAACCTTATAGGTTTCATTAAAACCTAAAAGACCCAGATTCAGTGTTTTTAATGGAAACGGTACCATAAAATTAGGATTTTTTTTTTTTTTTTTTATGGGTTTGCGCAAAATAAAACTATCTCCATTAGAACAAGCACCTATTATAGGCCAAGAAAAATTAGTCAGTGTCTCTGAAAACGACCGCGAAACTCTCGTCCATTATAACCAGGTTAGGTTACCGTTAGGTTAGGTAAAGGTCAGTTAGGTAAGGTATTCATAATCACAGGTAAAAGCTTATTAGTTATACATACATACTCCACTCCATACACACTCTTTAACCCTTCAATACATCCCACATTCCCTCCCAGTCTACTCTGTCATATGATTTGGTATTAGTCCAGATCAACACCGAACTCACTTTGGTGGACGAAACTATTTTTTTCTGGTGTGTTTTCATGTGTTTTGAATGAATCTGCTAACCGTTTCTGTCGCAATAAAAAAAAAAAATCCAATTTGGCGAAAATAAATATATCCCAATTTGGATGAAACTCGGTTTATAGGGTTTTCTACTGCTGCCGATCGCGAATCTGGTTTTTGTTTTCCGATATTTGGTTCTAAACAAATTTTCTTCACTCATTAAGCTGATTTATCCCCTTATTTCATACAAACATTATTATATCTCCACTAATATTCAGCAACTGGGAAATTACATTGAATATTAATTCTTCACACTGTCCGTATACACAATGTAACTAAAAGTATTTTCACGTACATGAGTAAATAAAATTTAGAAATTCGGCCAAAACTTTTTGTCCAAAATTTTGCGAATACGTGACACAACACACTGCGTTGGCTTCAAAAGCTAACCTTATAATATTTGCCTTATTTATGAGCTTGCAAGCACATGTATGAATAAAAGAAAAAAACAAAATCACATAACCAAACACATCAGTTTCACGTTTTAAAAACAGCAATCTTAAGTATAACAAATTCACGTAACAGAATAGATAGTCCCAAGATTAAAGACAAATAAAAATCAAATTATCAACAAGGTAGGTTATCGCCAGGGTTGTGAAGTGTACGATAATGATCGTATTTGTACGATAATTTGACTATCTGTGCGATGTACGATGTGTAATGGTCTTTTGACCATCTACACCTTAGTTACCATTATGTAGTGCCCACCTTGGGAGTGTACTCTACAGTCCTGGTTACTCCGCTGCCACCACCCACATTAAGTGGGAAAAAATATATGATTGAACAAAAATAAAAGATTTAAGAAAATATGTATGTTGGAAACTGAATGATAACGCGTTAATATATTTCTAATTATAATATATTCAACTCTTTACTGTCTCACTTCCCAACTGGTGTACATTCATAAGTTATCTTAATATTAAGTCTTCCTTCCCTCCTAGCGATACGCACGCGAAATGCTCAAGTCGTTATCCTAATATAATTTACTATCTTTGGTAACTTCAGTCGCACTGTTACCCCTTAACGATACGCACATGTAATGCTCAAGTCGTTATCCTAATATAATTTACTAACTTTGGTACTTCAGTCTCACGTGTTACCCCTTAACGTTTACGCACATGTAATGCTAAAGTCGTTATCCTAATATAATTATACGTAGTCTATCCCACTTCCAACTGTTTCCCTCTCACTTATTTTTCAATTTCCTTCTTTCTCCTTGTCCTCACCGGCTGGCTGTGACATGTTGTGGTTGCCCCCTCTGCTCATTTGTGAGCGTTGCCCCCCTGGTCCACCAACAGCATCCTACCTGGGACCCTAAGTAATGCACTCATTAGTCTTGGTCAACAAAAAGAATACCATAAGTCATGTCTACTCTCTAGTTAACAACTTTTTCACAACATCCCTTTACCAAGGGCGGAATATCACCTTCCCACAGGCGACTTAACTCAACGAACGTCGAGCTGCTTCTAAATTATTCTAACCTAGAACCCCCCGTTCTCCCTCGTTTAAGCTACGTGTTCTTAATTACTACTTTTTTTAAAAATATAAGCCTAACCAGTGATTCAGAATGAGGCGTGGAGGAAATTCCCGTTAGCTTATTGATACTTATTGTTATTTCATCTCTTCCCCTATAATGTAATTTCTCGCGTTACATACTTCTTCCCCCTAAAAAAATTTCCTTATGCCTCAGTCCTTCATAAAGCATCCTACCGGATATCTAACTAAAAAAAAAAAAATTATCAAATCCAGCACACAAATTTCATAAAAATTTTTTCTTAGGATTTTCTATCACTCCAAACAAATATTCTCATCCCGCACATTCCAATTATTCCAACAAATTTACAACAAAATGAGATAGTATGTATTCTTAACTTATCACTTCCCTCACCCAGAGTAGATTTGACCAGTTTGGGGAAACCCACTCAAAATGGATGACTATTTTACCTTGAAATGAAACCTTCTCACTTCCTCTCTTTTTTTGTTAAGGCCGAAACCCTATAGAGTCGCAACGGGACTCGTCCCTCTAGCCCTGGAGTGGTCAATTTCCATTTTTAACCCCCCAAAATCCTAGGCATAGGTGCTAGGGAAAATCACGACTGGATCTACTCCAAACCCTCAGTATCTTGGATAAGGCTCACCTCCTGCTTGAGGCTACATACTCCTGCGTCTATCACCCATCGAGCAAGCTCAGAAGCCAAGCACATCCTTGGGTCTAACGACAACCTAGCGGGTTTAGTGTTCAGTGCAATCTGTGTGCACCCTCTAAAGCAAAAAAAAAATGTTTAAACCACTACAAGTCTGTCTAGGGGACCTTCCTCAAAATCTCTCTTTCACTAGAGAAGTGGTAAACGTTAATCTCTTTCTCTCTAGAGGTTACTCTTATCGCCTGTCATCACCATTGTTCTAAGTATTCCTCACTGGTCTCCTCTCTCTAGGTGGGAGTTGTCAAGTTCTTTTTCTACAACTACTATCTCTGCTGGTTCCCAACAGCCACCCATCTTGTCCTACTATCGCTTAATTTGCTCGCCGCGCGTTTGTACATGTTTGCCGTCAAATATATTTTCTAAAAATATGAACCTCCATCTCTAAATACTTCCACCACTTTATATGGTCCAACCACTTAACTGAAAGTTTCTTTTGGTGCCCGTCTCAAAACGTTCTTTTTTTTACCCACGCCAATTCGTTTTTTTCCAACCTTTCATTTTTTCCTTTTCACATTAGCTTTCTCCCGCCATTTTCTACCTCTCCCCAAAAATTTGTTCTTTTGATTATTTCGTGTGCCACTGTTGTTTCATCTCTGAGTCATTTGTGGTAATTTCACACTAATAAACCTTGAGCGTATCGGGAAAAAAAAGCATAGAAAGGTTGGTACCCATTGCTCATGCACTGCACTATTTAATATCTTTGAGTTTCTAAGAGATAATTGGGCCACCTATGAGGATAACCCTTGCACAGGTTTGAGAGAATTGTTTTCATTGTTGGGTGCATCCTTCTGAGATACTATTCCCTTTGTTGATGGTAAGGCGTGGTGTATCCTAATTGTATCTCACATGAGTCACACAACTCTTTGAATTGTTGTGACGTAAACTCCTTAGCATTATCCAAAAACAAGGTATGTGGTGCTCCAATAAACTGACATATTCCCAAAAAATTCTTAATACTTCGTCGGTCATCCTAGTCCTTAATTTATAAAAGGTAGTAAACCTACTATAATGATCTATTATGGTTAATACATAGCGGTATCCGTGGGCTCCCGTTTCATGTCTGTTATGTCTATGCTTATCCTCTCTAGAGGTTTACTTACTGATGGTATTTCTTCCCATTGTTGTTGGAGTCCACGACTACCCTTATGTTTTGTTGGCATGCAAACAGTTCCTCACATATTCTCTCACATCCGTTTTCGGGTTTGGGGCCCAAATAAAATAGCCTTTGCTTTACTTATTGATTTCCTCTGCCCTAAATGACCCGATTCCTTATTGTGAATTAATTCCAAAGCCGCTCGCTTCATTTTCACTAGGTAAAACCAATAAATAGTGTACACTGTTATCGAACTGTGTTTAGTTAAATATAAATTCCTCCTTCTATTACGAATTGATCTAAAGTATTTCTGGGGTATTTAGATCTGGGTATTCTGCCTCCTTCTAGATACTCTATCATTTCTCTCCATCTATGGTCCTCTCGTTGCATTTCCTTTACTTCTTCTTTAGTTTTTCCTAACCACCTCTCTTCTACTTGACATCGAATGTTCTTACTGTCTACTAAGTTGGTCTGCTACAGTGTTCTTTTCCCCTGCTTTATACTCTATCTGATACCTATAGTCTCTCATCTCTAGGATCCATCGGTTCATCCTAGGTGACTTATTCGTTGTTTTAAAGACTGACACTAACGGTTGGTGTCTTTTCTGATGATCACCTTGGTTCCCCCAGGAAATGATAAAACTGTCTGCAGCTAAAACTATTCCTAAGGCTTCCCTATCTGTCGCTGAGTATCGCGTCTCAACTGGTTTTAATTTCTTTGAAAAAAAGGGAGATTACTTGGGCTTTGCCCTCATCACTATACTGCATCAGTACTGCTCCTACGTGAGTTTGGCTAGCATCGGTATCCAACAAAAATGGCTTTTTAATGTTGGCCTTAGTTAAGATGGGAGCACTAGTCAGTTTATCCTTTAATATCTGAAATGCTTGCTGGTTTTCCTCTGACCATTTGAAGGGTTATCTTTCTTGGTAAAATTAGTGATAGGCACCGCTACTTAGCGAACCCTTCTATGAAACTTCCTATAGAAACCTACCATACCTAGAAATCTTCTGTTTCCTTGACATTAGTTGGGGTTTCATTTGTCTACGGCTGCCATATTGCTGGGTTGGGTTGGAAACCCTCCTTGTTCACTAAATGTCCCAGAAAATTAACTTTTCTTTGTCCTATTTTACATTTGGTCAGATTTAATTTGACTCCACATCTAGCCCAGATGCCCCAAATAATTTATCGATCCTTTCCAATAATTTCTCGTAACTGGGTGCCATCAGGATTATGTCATCCAGATAATTTTTAACCCAAATTTTCTTTCAGTAAAGGGGATTTAAAGATCTGGCAAATTTGCGTGAGAAAATTGCTGCACTGCAATTTAATCCAAAGGGAATCTTTTGAAACTATATAAGGATATCCCCTTTACTGAAAGTTGTTAGATCTTTACTACTTTCATCTAACAGTACTTGATAATACGCTCTTTCATATCTAGGGTGGGGATAGTATTCATAGCCCGCTAAACCCATTCTACTAACTCTTCCAATTTAGGTAGGGGGTGTATATCAGTGGCTAAATGTTGATTCACCTTTCTATAGTCCCAGACACATCCTTTTTTTCCCCATTCGGCTTGTTAACCAGTACTATAGGACTTAACCACGCAGCTGTGGAATTTTTTATTAGTCCTTCTCTTCCATTTCTCTCAACATTTTAGCTATTAGTTCTTTAGCTTTCTCCGGGTACCTATATGTAACTCCTCTACATGGTTTTGGATCTAACACCCGAATATGAGCGGGTTCAGTTTTCATGGTACCTGTTCTCCTGCATCTAAGATAAATAGTTCATGGTGCTCTTTTATCAAGGCGAAAAGATGATGCCTCTCCTGTTCACTTAAATGTTTCCAGTCTCCTTTTTTCTAGAATTGCCCGTATTCGCTCCGGTCGAGTACCCTTACCCTCGCTACATCACTATCGGGTAAAATTGCGTTACTCATCCGTGGTGAGACAACGTGTTTCTGCCGTAACTTGCCTGTTCTTGAATTTCTTCTGAGTTTACTACTCTATATTTAGCTAAATTGTACCAGGACGTAACTTCAGCTGTCCACTACTGTTATTAAATTTTTGGTTGAAAGATAGTTCTTTCTTTTGTAACCTGGACGCATACAGGTGCTATATTTTGCACTTTGTTTTTTTGTGTCCACCAAAAAAAAGTGGTTCCCTCTACCTCGTCCACTGACAATTTTAACCATTGAGTTCTTTCTGGTTTTATGGTCACACTTTTTGTATCCTTATATGACAGCTTGATTTATGCCCCCTCCTCTTCGCACTTTTCACTCTTAACTGCTCTGATGGGACCGTATCGGTGTTTAACAAAATTTAAGGGATAAGTTAGGTTAGCCCACATGACTTTCTTTTGTTTGTAATTGATAGTTATTTCTTCTAGTCCTATTTGTTCATCCCTATCAGGGCTTTTGGGGGGATAATATTGATCTGGAACAGCTAACATCAAAACTTCTATTGTTCTATCTATTCCTAAGGGTTTTTTACTCTTACTTGACCTAAGATTCTCAACTCCTTGCCCGTTATACCCGGTTAAACTAGGATTTACTGTGGGTTCTTATTTTAAGTTGTAAAACTAAAACTGCACTCTTTTTATAAGTGAATATTCGCTTCCTGTGTCTAATAAAACTTCCATGACGTGATCATTAATGGCTAAGGGGATTATTTGGGGTCGATGTTTACCTAGTCATCTGGAGTTCACTTTCCCCCCAGGACAACTTGAAACTGCCTCTCCTACATCCTACTCTCCAGCAATCGAAACAAGCGTTGCTACTTGGCTCCTCGACAGTCTGCGATTGAGTGGTTGTTTCATTCTACAGTAGGGCAAAACGTCTGGGAACTCTTTCTTTCCAAACTGAACTGGGTAGTTGCTGGTCGTTACCTACTACCAAATCTTGTAAATTCTCTCCCCATTCCTTCCATCTGTGCTTGCAGTTCTCTTACCTCTGACTGACTAGCTGACAGTCCCTGTGACTGTTCCTGTTTATTGGGAGGACTACTCTGGGAAGCGGGTGTTATTTCTGACGGCTGTCGTGGCTGGTTTACCGCGAACATTTTGTCGGTGTCTCTTCCGATGGCAATGGCCCTCTCGGTCTCTACTCTCTCTATGAATTTTTTTAGAGGGATTTGTTCATCCATAAAAAGCTCTAATTTCTCTTTACTGTGGTTTGGTAATCCTCTTAACAGTTTAGTTTTAATGATTTTATCCCTACGGGGAATTTCTCCTGGATGTTTTGACTTCGCTTCCAGTATAGCGTATTTGCATTTGAGTTTATTTGCAAAGTCTTGTGGATCTTCCATCCAGTCATACTTGACTTCAGAAATACTGTTAAGGATTCTGTCTACATTATTGTCTGTTAGTTCATCGCCTAACCAATAAGTTAAGGTGTTCCATGATCTAAAATCATGCTGACTGAGGGCATTCTGTATCAATAAGGCTAATTGCGGATCTACTCTATACATAAGTATCCTCTTTCTCTCCTCCAAATCCTCTGAACAACTTTCTACCTGGGAAAGGAAAACTGTCAACCTTCCCTCTGCTTCGATACCTTGTAAATCCCCGAGGTTCTATTTGTATATCTTTGGTTTTATTAATGATCTCATTGGTCTCCTAACTTCCTGCTCCTCCTCCTTATTTTTCAAAATAACTCAACCGTTTCTTTCGTCTTTGCTACTTCTTGTTCTGCTGACTCATCCACTTGAAACGCTCGCATTGTTCTGGACCCCCCTTCTTAAACTCGCTACCCTTTGCTTCCTTTTTGGGGGAAATCTCCAAAACCTCTATTGGAAACACCCCTTAAATCCTCCATCTTAAAAAAAAAATTTCCTTCCTAAAATAAAAAAATTATATTTTCCCCCATTTTTCCAACTAGTGTTGGGCTTCCACGGTGCTATTAAACCCACGACAACCCTCCGAAGTTGCTTACTGCTGGGGGCGTCTTCCAAGCCTCAAAACTGATTTTACGATTTATTACTATTTTCGGTGGGTGACCCGGCCCTCCTAAGCCCGCACTACCGCCCATGGCCTGATAGTTGTGCGTGATTACGCGCTTCTCCCCTGTCATCCTGGCGCTCTATAACTACTGTTATGTTGGATCATCTTTCCTCCACGGTCTGAGCGAACTAGTCTTAGTCACTAACGCTACTCTATACACCCATATGTACACTATACTCTGCGCACACCATACTGTACAGTAGTGATCACTAGGTAACTGGCACTTGAAAAAAAAAAAACTAACAAGGCGTTAAGTCAGCACGTGGTCGCGGATCCCTCGAATGGATCCAAACCGCTGCCACCAAAATGTAATGGTCTTTTTACCATCTACACCTTAGTTACCATTATGTAGTGCCCACCTTGGGAGTGTACTCTACAGTCCTGGTTACTCCGCTGCCCCCACCCACATTAAGTGGGAAAAAAAATATGATTGAAAAAAAAAAGATTTAAGAAAATATGTTTTGTTGGAAACTGAAAGATAACGCGTTAATATTTTCTAATTATAATATATTCAAATCTTTACTGTCTCACCCTTTCCCAAATGTGTACATTCATAAGTTATCTTATATTAAGTCTTCCTTCCCTCCTAGCGATACGCACGCGAAATGCTCAAGTCGTTATCCTAATATAATTTACTATCTTTGGTAAATTCATCGCACTGTACCCCTTAACGATACGCACATGTAAAGCTCCAAATCGTTATCCAAAATAATTTACTAACTTTTGGGAACTTCAGGTCTCACTGTTACCCCTTAACGATACGCCTGTAATGCTCAAGTCGTTATCCTAATATAATGTATACGTAGTTTTATCCCACTTCCAACTGTTTCCCTCTCACTTATTTTTCAATTTCCTTCTTTCTCCTTGTCCTCACACGGCTGGCTGTGACATGTTGTGGTTGCCCCCTCTGCTCATTTGTGAGCGCTTGGCCCCCTGGTCCACCAACAGCATCCTACCTTTGGGAAACCCAAAGAAATGCACATATTATCTTGGGTCAAAAAAAGAATCACCAGTAAGTCATGTCTACATCTCTTTAACAAACATTTCACAACAACCTTTCCCAAGGGCCAAAATATCCCCTTTCCCCGGGGCCCCTTAACTCAACGACCCCGGCTGTTTCAAAAATTTTTTAAAACCTGAATCCCCGTTCTCCCTCGTTTCTATGTCTTAATTATACGGGTTTAAATAACCAAACCAGTGTTCGGAATGAGGCGTGGAGAAAATTCCTCGTTAGCTTTTTGATATTTAATGTGTTATTTCATCTCTTCCCCTATTAATGTAATTTTTTTCGCGTTACAGTGTATGGGTTTAAATCGTACCGAAAATCAAATAGTTCCAACTATAATTATATTAAAGTCATACAAAAAAATTTACGTCGTAAAAAAAAAAAAAATTATGTCGCTGTCAATTCCGCGCGCGCGCGCGCGCAGAGATGAGAGAGAGGGGGAGAGAGAGAGAGAAAGAGAGAGAAAGGGGGAGAGAGGAAAAGGAGAGAAAAGAGAGGAGAGAGAGAGAAGGAGGATTTGCTTTGACTTTGACTTTGACGTTTTTACTTTGACTTTGACTTTTGGGCCTTTGCATGACTGGATTTGGAGCGTTGCTTGCCGCTTAGAAAAAGCGATGAGGATGTGTTTTTTTAAAAAGAAATACATTTAAAAAGGGACAATTTTTTGGGGTTTAACCTATGGGCCGTTTTAGTAAAACTAAACGCTTTCCATAGCACCCTAGCTCTAAAAACCCCAAATTGACACTTTTTAATGTATTTCCCATTTAAAAAACCCTCCCATTGCTTTTTCGCATAATATGTAATTTTCCTAACATCTCTGCACAAAATGGAAGATACAGGACATATAAAAAATTTTGGTTTTTTCGTCCACAAAACCCTAAAAACATTACATCGCCAGGCAACTTTTTTTTTTTTTTGTTTCAGACGTTTGGGGGCGTTAAAACTTCATTTCTAAGCATGATTTCAGGGAAAACTAGAAAGGGGGGTTTTGGGGAGTCTGGCTTTTGTTCTTCTTGTGCATAGTATGGCTATAAAAAAACAAATGCAAAATATCACCCGGGTGGGCCCCCAACAATAAAATCGCCATCTATTTTTTTTTTACTGAGTCTCCTTCCTCCCGTGTCGCCCCCGAAATAAAACGCGCATGAAATTTGGAAAAACCCTATTACTCGAGATCAAAGCATAAAAAAACCAANGTTAGAATCGAACGAAAATACGATATAATTGACTCACAAGGTATAATTACTTTATACAGTCATACAAAATTGTCACGTAAAAAAAAAAAATCTGTCGCTGTCACTCCGTGAGAGAGAGAAGAAAAGAGAGGAGAGAGAAGAGAGAGGAGAGAGAGAGAGAGGGAGGGGAGAGAAGAGAGAGAGAGAGAAGAGAGAGAAAGAGAGAGAGGAGAGAGGAAGGGGGAGAGAGGAGGGAGGGGAGGAGAGAGAGGGGAGAGAGAGAGAGAGAGAGAGAGAGAGAGAGAGAGAGAGAGAGAGGGAGAGAGAGAGAGAGAGAAAAAAGCGAGAGCGAGAGCGAGAGCGAGAGCGAGAGAGAGAGAGAGAGAGAGCGAGAGCGAGAGCGAGAGAGAGAGAGAGAGAGAGATTTGAGTTTGACTTTTGGTCCTTTGCATGACATGGATTTGGAGCTTTGGTTGCCGCATTAGAAAAAAGCGATGAAGATGTGTTTTAAATAGGAAATACATTAAACAGTGATCAATTTGGGGTTGTAGACGCTAGTGGACGCTGTTTAGTAAATACTAAACAGCGTCCAATAGCATCCAATAGCGTCTACAACCCTAAATTGATCACTGTTTAATGTATTTCCTATTTAAAACACATCCTCATTGCTTTTTACAGCATATATGTAATTTTCCTAACATCTCTGCACAAAATGAAAGAGTACAGGACATATAAAAATGTTATGGATTTTGCGTCCACAACCGTAGATAACAGTATACAGTCGCTAGGACAACTTTTTTTTCTGTTTACAGACGTTTGGTGGCGTTAATACTTACATTTCTACATGCATGATTTCAGGAAAGTTAGAAGGGGCTATCTGGAGAGTCTGTCTCATTTTGTGTCTTCATCTGTGTCATAGTATGGCTATAAATGAACAAATGACAAAAATATCACCAGAGTGGCCACCAACAATAAAGTCGCCATCTAGTGTTTATTTACTGAGTCTCCTCTCTACGTCGTCGTCGCCCGAAATAAAAACGCGTAGTGAAATTTGAAACCGTATATACTCGCAGATACAAAGCATAAAACAACGCTGGAACAGGGTAGATTATACAGTCATGATATAAACTACTGTGTATCATCTTCAGTGGCACATAAAAATCAGTAGTAATGCTATAATTCGTAATATTTGGCGGCTGGCGACTTTATTGCAGGTGGCGACTTTACTGTTAAGCGGGTATCACACGAAGCGTTTCGTCGGACTGTTTCGTCGAACCAAACTTATATTTGGTTGGACCTGTTCGTCGAACACTGACAACACATCTAGCACATGGTTGAGCCAACCGCTTCACCCAACAATAACAAACAAAGATGAAAGCGATGACAGTGGGAGGCGCGGAGATTTGTTGTTAATGTTTTAACTTTAGGGGCATATATATACGTAGCTTCTGGTGATGAAAAGGGAGGAGGTGATTGTTAGAAGAGAACGGCGACATATGAAGACGCGTTCATGTGGGCTAAATGGGTTATAGTGGACGAGAACTGCGCGGTCGATCGCTACCGCCGTTACCACTTAACAGATTATTTTGTGCTTAGTATAATGTGCAGTATTAATTCATTTCTGCATGCGTAACCTTTAAAACATATATATATTGAAGAAATTATAAGAGTTGTCTAATAATGCATAGACACACCCCGACCTGCCTCCCACCCACCCCCATCCCTTAGGAGGTTAGGTTAAGTTTCGGTTATTTTAATATTCTCGTCAGGGGGTCGAAGGGGTCGGAACCCCTCTCGTTAGAACCTGCGGGGCGGGGCACAGTTGTTTTCGTATAATTCCATCACTTCCCTGGTTTCTGAGACACTGACTATTATTTCCTGGCCAAGTTTTACAGCTTTTCCTGATGGAGATACATTGTTATCAATGAAAAAGGTGACCCTAGGATTTGGTGAGAAAAAAAACCTTTTTAACAGGTTTCCGGAAAATAAAAATATGTCCATCTGAAAAAGCAACAATTTCTGGCCAGGTAAATGTTTACACTAGGACCGAAATTCCCTACACAACTGGGAGTGTGGTTTATGTTCACCTTAATAGATTTTAAGAAACATTTCTTTTTTGAACTTCCGTCGAAAAATCACTACTTTCGGAGATATAAGACGTTTTTAATAGGAAGGAGTGTATATGAGGTATGAAAATTAAACTAACCTAGCCCCACCTTTAGACTCGCTAATCTAACCTAACCTAACCTAGTCCCACGTTTTAACCTCCTAACTAAAGCCAAATCTGCCTTAAAAAAGTGTCCGCGGCAAGGGAAAAACAGATCGAGGCGATACAGGTCACAAGAGGAAGAAGAGTGTGGCGGACGTAAACTCTTGTCTCGCCTCCCTATGAACAACATGGCATTATCTCCAAAAGTAATGATTTGCGATGGAAATTCGTAGAGAGAATGTTTCCTAGAATCCAATAAGGTAAACAGAAACCACACGCCAAATTGTGTAGGGAATTTCGGTCCTAGTGTAAAATAATACCATATGTAGTCAGTGTCTCAGAAAAGGACCGCGCAGTCCTTGTCCATTTTTACCTGATCTTGATATTACAGGTGGCCTTTTCTTCATAGGCCAGGCCTTTGAACCGGCTGCTCCGTAAAATAAAAAAACCACACAAAAGGGAAACAGAAAAAACAAAACTACATACAAGCCTGCATTTTTTTGTCTATTTGCCATACAGCACATTCTTTCCAAACTCTTTCACTGTCTCAATCATCCGCCCCTTGTCTCACCACACATGTCCAGCAGCAATAACATCCATTCTCTTCCTGTCCTTTAAACCCACCTCATTCATTTCACATCCCATTTCAGTCAAAACCACACGCATCATTCCATTCTCTCCCCGTTATCTTCTCAGATCTCATATTGTATAATTCTACTAGTATTCATTTTCCCGCAAAATGTGAACACAAACATCAAATCAACTTCATATTTCTGAAAATCTATCACATATATAATATAGACTGATCTGTATTAATTTTACTGTAACGTATTATATGATGGTGTTCATTTCAATGCTAATAATTGCTAACACTATTTATAACTTACAGAAAAAGTATAGACTTATTTTGACCGCAGAGTATGTTCGACGAAATGTGCAAATTTTGTATAATTTCACAAAATAATTTCATCGAACATGTTCGGCGAAATGACCCTCGAATTTTTGACCCAAAACTGTCCAACCAAATGGCAAGTTCGACGAAACAGTCCGACGAAAACGCACCGTGTGATACCCACTTTAGACCCCTGATCGGTTGTGGGGTTGTTTGTTTATTGTTGTTTGTTGTTTGTTTAGAGGATAATTCCCCAGAGCCGTAGTGATCTACCGCTGCAGCTTAGTTAGTTTTGGGCCGAAGCCACCACCCCGGGATCGATCGACGGGGGTCCCCAAACCCCCGGCTAACACCCGGTACCCATTCACTGTGGGTGGAACAGGGGCTCGGGTTTTAAGAAAGACCACCCATCTATCTTCGCTCGCCCGGGGATCGAACCGGGACGTCTCGGTTTTTGAGCCGACCGAGGTACGGGAAATGCGAAAAAAATTGATATGCGTAAAAGGCGATGAGGATGTGTTTAAATAGGAAATTTCATTAAACAGTGATCAATTAGGGTTGTAGACGCTAATGGACGCTAAGATGCTAGTGGACGCTATTTTGTAGATCCGTAGCATAGTGTGTGTTTTGTGTTCATATTATAGCATAGCGTGTGTTTATATCCCTTTTTATTATAGCATAGCGTGTGTGTTTGTTGTTTATATTTTAGCAAGCGTGTGTTTTTGTGTTTTTATTATAGCATAGCGTGTGTTTTTTGTCTTTTTATATAGCATAGCGTGTGTTTTGTGTTTAATTATAGCATAGCGTGGTTTTTGTCTTTATATTTTTAGCAAAAGCGTGTGTTTTTTGTCTTTATATTATAGCATAGCATGTGTTTTTGTCTTTATATTATAGCATAGCTTTGTTTTTTGTGTTTATATTATAGCATAAACGTGTGTTTTTGTGTTATATTATAGCATAGCGTGTGTTTTGTTGTTTGTATTATAGCATAGCGTGTGTTTTTGTGTTTGTATTATAGCATAGATGTGTTTTTGTCTTTTTATTATAGGCATAGCGTGTGTTTTTGTCTTTATATTATAGCATAGCGTGGGGTTTTGTGTTCATATATAGCATAGCGTGTTTTTTGTTTATATTATAGCATAGCGTGTGTTTTTGTCTTTATATTCTAACATAGCGTGTGTTTTTGTCTTTATATTATAGCATAGCGTGTGTTTTTGTGTTTATATTATAGCATAGAGTGTGTTTTTGTGTTTATATTATAGCATAGCGTGTGTTTTTGTCTTTATATTATAGCATAGCGTGTGTTTTTGTCTTTACATTATAGCATAGCGTGTGTTTTTGTCTTTATATTATTGCATAGCGTGTGTTTTTGTCTTTATATTATAGCATAGCGTGTGTTTTTGTGTTTATATTATAGCATAGCGTGTGTTTTTGTGTTTATATTATAGCATAGCGTGTGTTTTTGTGTTTATATTATAGCATAGCGTGTGTTTTTGTGTTTATATTATAGCATAGCGTGTGTTTTTGTGTTTATATTATAGCATAGCGTGTGTTTTTGTGTTTATATTATAGCATAGCGTGTGTTTTTGTGTTTGTATTATAGCATAGCGGGGTGTTTTGTCTTTATATATAGCATAGCGTGTGTTTTTTTGTGTTCTATTATAGCATAGCCAGTGTTTTTTTCTTTATATTATAGCATAGCGTGTGTTTTGTGTTTATATTATAGGGATAGCGTGTGTTTTTGTATTTATATTTTAGCATAGCGTGGTTTTTGGGGTTATATTATAGCATAGCGTGTGTTTTTGTGTTTATATTATAGATAGCGTGTGTTTTTGTGTTTATATTATAGCATAGCGTGTGTTTTTGTCTTTATATTATAGCATAGCGTGTGTTTTTGTCTTTATATTATAGCATAGCGTGTGTTTTTGTGTTTGTATCATAGCATAGCGTGTGTTTTTGTGTTTGTATTATAGCATAGCGTGTGTTTTCGTCTTTATATTATAGCATAGCGTGTGTTTTTGTCTTTATATTATAGCATAGCGTGTGTTTTTGTGTTCATATTATAGCATAGCATGTGTTTTTGTGTTTATATTATAGCATAGCGTGTGTTTTTGTGTTTATATTTTTGCATAGCGTGTGTTTTTGTCTTTATATTATAGCATAGCGTGTGTTTTTGTCTTTACATTATAGCATAGCGTGTGTTTTTGTCTTTATATTATAGCATAGCGTGTGTTTTTGTCTTTATATTATAGCATAGCGTGTGTTTTTGTGTTTATATTATAGCATAGCGTGTGTTTTTGTGTTCATATTATAGCATAGCATGTGTTTTTGTGTTTATATTATGCATAGCGTGTGTTTTGTTTTTATATATTTGCATAGCGTGTGTTTTTGTCTTTATATTATAGCATAGCGTGTTTTTTGTCTTTACATTATAGCATAGCGTGTGTTTTGTCTTTATATTTTAGCATAGCGTGTGTTTTTTGTGTTTATATTATAGCATAGCGTGTGTTTTGTGTTTATATTAGAGCATAGCGGGGTCTTTTGTGTTTATATATAGCATAGCTTGTGTTTTTGTCTTTATATTATAGCATAGCGTGGTTTTGTGTTTATATTATAGCATAGCATGTGTTTTGTGGGTTTTTATTATAGCATAGCGGTGTTTTTGTGTTTATATTATAGCATAGCGTGTGTTTTTGTGTTGATATTATAGCATAGCATGTGTTTTTGTCTTTATATTATAGCATAGCGTGTGTTTTTGTGTTTATATTATAGCATAGCGTGTGTTTTTGTGTTTATATTTTTGCATAGCGTGTGTTTTTGTCTTTATATTATAGCATAGCGTGTGTTTTGTCTTTACATTATAGCATAGCGTGTGTTTTGTCTTTATATTATAGCATAGCGTGTGTTTTTTTTCTTTATATTATAGCATAGCCTGTGTTTTGTCTTATATTTATAGCATAGGTGTGTCTTTGTCTTTACATTATAGCATAGCGTGTGTTTTTGTCTTTTTTATTATAGCATAGCGTGTGTTTTGTCTCTATATTATAGCATAGCGTGTGTTTTGTCTTACATTATAGCATAGCGTGTGTTTTTGTCTATATTATAGCATAGCGTGTGTTTTGTCTTTATATTATAGCATAAACGTGTGTCTTTGTCTTTATATTATAGCATAGCGTGTGTTTTTGTGTTTATATTATAGCATAGCGTGTGTTTTTGTGTTTGTATTATAGCATAGCGTGTGTTTTTGTGTTTATATTATAGCATAGCGTTTGTTTTTGTGTTTGTATTATAGCATAGCGTGTGTTTTTGTGTGTTATATTTTTAGCATAGCGTGTGTTTTGTGTTTTTATTATAGCATAGCGTGTGTTTTTGTCTTTATATTATAGCATAGCGTGGGGTTTTTGTCTTTATATTATAGCATAGTGTGTGTTTTGTGTTTGTATTATAGCATAGCGTGGTTTTTGTGTTTGTATTATAGCATAGCGTGTGTTTTTAAACTTTATATTATAGCATAGCGTGTGTTTTTGTCTTTATATTATAGCATAGCGTGTGTTTTTGTGTTCATATTATAGCATAGCGTGTGTTTTTGTGTTTATATTATAGCATAGCGTGTGTTTTTGTGTTTATATTATAGCATAGCGTGTGTTTTTGTCTTCATATTATAGCATAGCGTGTGTTTTTGTGTTCATATTATAGCATAGCGTGTGTTTTTGTGTTTATATTATAGCATAGCATGTGTTTTTGTGTTTATATTATAGCATAGCGTGGGGTTTTGAGTTCATAATATAGCATAGCGTGTGGGTTTTTGTGGTTTATATTATAGCATAGCGTGTGTTTTGTCTTATATTATAGCATAGCGTGTGTTTTTGTGTTCATATTATAGCATTTGCGTGTGTTTTGTGTTTTAAATTTTAGCATAGCGTGTGTTTTTTTTTGTTTATATTATAGCAAGCGTGTGTTTTTTTTGTTTATATTATAGCATAGCGTGTGTTTTTGTGTTTATATTATAGCATAGCGTGTGTTTTTGTCATTATATTATAGCATAGCGTGTGTTTTTGTGTTTATATTATAGCATAGCGTGTGTTTTTGTGTTTATATTATAGCATAGCGTGTGTTTTTGTGTTTATATTATAGCATAGCGTGTGTTTTTGTCATTATATTATAGCATAGCGTGTGTTTTTGTCATTATATTATAGCATAGCGTGTGTTTTTGTCTTTATATTATAGCATAGCGTGTGTTTTTGTGTTCATATCATATCGTATCCTATATTTTCCTTCACAGATATTTATACCTGCTCGATTTCAAAGGAAACAAATGCAAAGCTACACAAGCAAACACAATTATGACGTACTACTAATGAATCAGAATATATTGTAGCCTATCATTAATCTAATTGTATCAACTAAACGGGCTTTGTGTTACCTTTTGTTATGCCCTTGGCCAGTCCTTTGTGATGTAATTAACCAACATAACACATCATTACCCTAGCATCATCCACTAAGTTCCCTCAGAACACATTACGACTCCTTCACAAGCAAGAAATAATTACCAAGGCACCAACTGACATCTACATCACCAACGTTACCCTCATCATCATCATCATCATCATCATCATCATCATCATCAACATCAATGCGAGACGAAGGCAAAACGTTTTAATGCACCGCCTCCCCCAGTGGGTCATCGCAGCCAATTAGAAGCAACGGTATGGCGAGGCGACAACCTGACGGAGCGACGAGAGAGAAAGTCGCCTGTAGGAGGAGGAGGAGGAGGAAGAGGAGATAAGATAAGATTTTCATCCTATCTAGACACTTTGCAAGTACCAACTACAAGGTTATTGACTATACAAAGCGCCGCCACGTCAGCACGAACTAGGCGGACTCGAACCGCTGACCGAATGCACAGGGACGCTCCCACATGCGAGGTCACGTCTCTACCAACCTTGCCACCCTGACGGGCAGGAGGAAGAGGAGGAGGAGGAGGAGGAGGAGGTGGAGGAGGAGGAGGAAGAGGAGGAGGAGGGTCTTCATGCTCCCTTAACAGTAGCCTGAGAGCGACCATTGCGGTGTAATAAAGGGTTGTGTGCGTGTGCGTGTGCGTGTGCGTGTGCGTGTGCGTGTGCGTGTGCGTGTGCGCGTGTGTTTACCTCGCCAGACCTAAATTCACCCTGGCCCATCTGACACTGCCTTGGAGGAGAGAGAGAGAGAGAGAGAGAGAGAGAGAGAGAGAGAGAGAGAGAGAGAGAGAGAGAGAGAGAGAGAGAGAGAGAGAGAGAGAGAGAGAGAGAGAGAGAAAAAAAAAAGAGAAAGAGAGAGCTGTGTTTAGTAATGGAATGCTCTGAAAGGTTTAAATGTAAAAGTGCAAAAAGAAGAATATAATCAAAGAGGAATTGGTAACAAAAGTGAGCGATAAATCTAAACGAAATCGCTAAAAATCAGGACAATGAAAAATAAACAAAATGCTAAGCTGAAAACACCCACAGAAAAAACGAAATGACCAAAAAGAGGAAAACAAATAATAGAGTTAACGAAAAAAAAGCAATTTGTCAGACGGTAACACACAGAGCGAGAGAGAAGACCATAATCTAGATAATCATACATATCTACATAATCTACATAATTTATCAGCATATCAAAGATATTGTGATAACTAGGGAAATGGTGGAAGTGGGTATAGATCAAATGAAGAATTTTAAATCGCCAATCGTCAGGACCGTCAGGACTGCAACAATTACCGCGGTATTACACTACTCAGCGTACCAGGCAGGGTGTTTGCCCATCTATTGCTGACACGGATTCGCAGCTATCTGGTGAAGCATCAGAGACCTCAGCAGTCTGGGTTCACGCCTGGTAAGTCAACAACGGACCGTATCCTAGCGCTTCGTGTCCTGGTGGAACGCCGACATGAGTTTCGATAGGGGATGCTTGCAGCCTATGTTGATCTCAAGAAGGCGTTTGACTCAGTGCATCGTGAGTCACTCTGGGATCTTCTGCGACTTCGAGGGATTCCTGCAAGGACTATTGGTTTGATAACTGGTCTGTATTCTGGGACTGAGAGTGCTGTGAAGTGTGGGGCAGGTGTATCCAGCTTCTTTCCTGTGAATACAGGAGTGAGGCAAGGGTGCGTCCTTGCCCCATCACTTTTCAACGCTTGTATGGACTGGGTATTGGACAAGGTTGTAGATCAAAGTGATTGTGGAGCATCCGTTGGCAACACCAAGATCACTGATCTTGTTTTTGCCGATGATGCAATAATCTTTGCTGAGTCACTGGAGGTCCTGGTGATGGCTCTTGAGGCGCTGCACGAGGAGGCAAAGCCTTTGGGACTTGAGGTCTCCTGGCTCAAGACCAAGGTCCAGGTGTTTGGAGACTTACTAGATGAAGCAGTACAGTCTGTTCATGCGTGTGGCGAGGACATTGACATCGTGGAAAGTTTTACATACCTTGGTAGCGCAGTCCATAATGACGGTGGGTCACGTCAAGAAGTCTTACGGCGGATTGGCATAGCCCACGATGTTATGGACTCGCTCAGCAGGAGTATTTGGCGTTGTCGGTACCTGTGCAGGAGGACAAAGATCCGGATCTTCAAGTCGCTTGTGATCCCTGTCTTACTGTGAGACATGGACACTAAATAGTGACTTGAAGAGACGAATCAATGCCTTTGGTAATAAGTGTCTTCGCAGAATCATGGGGTATCGCTGGGATGATTACGTGTCAAATCAGCGATTGCACCGTGAGACTGAATCGAGGCCTATTACCTGCATAGTACGTCAGCGCCAACTCCGGCTATATGGGCATGTGGCACGCTACCCTGAAACCGATCCTTCCCATCGGGTTGTATCTGTAGGAGACAATCTGGCGTGGAGGAGGCCAAGGGGGCCCACAAGGCTCGTGGCTGGGGCAAGTTGATGTTTCTTGTCGAGAGCTGCTTGGTATGGGAAAGGAGCCTGCATGGGAACTCGCGCGTGCTGACCCCCGCGAGTGGCGTCGTAGGGTGGGCGAGGCGACGCGCCCCCCGGCGTATGTCCCCAATGATTGATTGATTATTGCAAAAAACATTAGAGAGCACTTAGATAAACATAGTTTGATCAATGATTCACAACATGGATTCACCAAGGGTAGATCATGTCTCACCAATTTATTGAGTTTTTATAGGAAAGTTTATGAGACGGCAGATAATGATAAGGATTATGATATAATATATCTGGACTTTGGTAAGGCATTTGACAAAGTACCACACGAGCGACTCTTAAATAAGGTTAAAGCTCAAGGAATAGATGGGAAGGTTCTTCATTGGATCAGAGCTTGGCTAAGTAATAGACAACAAAAGGTTACAATTAATGGTTCTAAATCTGAATGGGGACTGGTGACAAGTGGAGTTCCACAAGGGTCTGTTTTGGGTCCATTACTATTTTTGATCTACATCAACGACTTGGATAGTGGGATTAGCAGTGCTATCAGCAAGTTTGCTGATGATACTAAGGTAGGTAAGATTATTGGATCACAGTCTGATGTAAACATATTGCAGGGAGACTTAGATAAACTTAACGAGTGGGCAGTCAGATGGCAGATGGAATTTAATATTGATAAGTGCAGCGTTATGAATATTGGTAGAAAAAACCCTGGTAATAGATACACCATAAGCAATGTATCGCTAATAAGATCAGAAGGTGAAAAAGATCTTGGAGTGAGGGTGAGCCCAGACCTCCGATCTAGGAAACAATGTATTGAGGCCAGAAATAGAGCTAATAGAGTATTAGGATTCATTACCAGAAGTGTTTCAAGTAGAAGTGCGGAAGTTATTCTAAAGCTTTATCTGGCTCTGATCAGGCCTCACCTAGACTATGCGGTTCAGTTTTGGTCTCCATATTACAGGATGGATATAGCCTTGTTAGAAACAGTGCAGAGAAGGATGACCAAAATGATACAAGGGATGCGTAACTTTAGTTATGAGAAGAGATTGAAGTTATTAAAATTACACTCACTCGAGAGACGCAGAGTAAGGGGCGATCTGATAGAAGTTTTTAAGTGGATAAAGGGATTTAATAAAGGAGAGGTAGGAAAAGTTCTTACGGCTTTTAACCAGGGTAGAACAAGAAGTAACGGATTCAAGCTGGAAAAGCGTAGATTTAGAAAGGAAATAGGGAAAAACTGGTTCACAAATAGGGTGGTGAATGAATGGAATGGTCTCAGTAGACAGGTAGTTAGTGCTGAGTCATTGGGGAGCTTTAAAGGGGAGCTGGATAGGTTCATGGATGGGGATGAAAGGTGGATGTAGGTAGTGTTAGGTGACAGGAACTACCACGTGTAGGCCTCGCGGCCTCTTGTAGCTTCCTTATTTTCTTATGTTCTTTCTTATGTTCTTATAAACGAGACACAGAAACATTCCATCCAGGGCGACCAGCGGAGCGCGGCGAGACGTGAGGCCGTTGTGCTTCACTGCAGAGGCACAACACGAGATATTGAACACTTTTTACTACAATAATAACATAAGAACATAAGAAAATAAGGAAGCTACAAGAGTCCGTGAGACCTACACGAGGTAGTTCCTGTTACTTAACACTACCTACATCCACCTCTCTTCCCCATCCATGAATTTATCCAGACTCCTTTTAAAGACCCCTATAGACTCCGCATTGACCACCTGACGACTGAGTCCATTCCAATCATTCACCACCCTATTTGTGAACCAGTTTCTCCCTATTTTCTGAAAATGCCCAGGGTACAATATGGAAATAAATAATTTTCTGAAATTACAGCAGTCATATAATGAAAATATAAATAAAAAAAATAGGAAACAAATTATTCAACTTTAAAAACCCACAATTATAGAATTTACCAGAGATGTCTTGTTCACCTTTTGAAGGAAGAGAGGAAATAGGTTAAAAGAACTTAACATATAGTAGTAACTCCACAATCAACAAAAGCAGCAAAAGGAATAAGGTCGCAGTAAACCAAAGGAGGGGTGCCGTTGATAAGGCATTGCTTGATTTGATTTAATGCCTAAAAAGGTGAATGTGCCATACATCAGAGGTCATATGGCACTATGGCAAAGCATATAAAGGGAAGGGGTTAAGGAATAATAGTGAAACGATGAGGGAAGGGGAAAGAACGGAATGTTACAGCAGGATGGTTAGATCAGATGTAGGATGTGGATTTGTTGGAGGAAGGAGGTTAGATTTTCCAGGGAGAAGGAGGGGGATTCCAGGAGAATGTCCGCAAGACAGGGAGGTCGGGAAAGTGAGGACAAATGAGAGAAGGAACTGGAACGGGCAAGAGCTTAACATAGTGTGTGTCTAATATGGGTTCGGGTTCGTTCGACTCTGGGTTGAACTTTTTATCTAAGAACTTTGAGATGGTTGCTTATTTCTTAGTTCTTAGATAAAAAGTTCTTAGATAAAAATTCAACCCAGAGTCGAACGAACCCGAAACCCATATTAGACACACACTATGTTAAGCTCCCGTTTTACGGCCATCTCATTTACACCATTCGAAAAAAAACTCAATGATCTATTTAAGTTTACACCTTCCTAACTCAAATTTTAATTATTTTTACTAATTCATTTACCTTAAGAACTCATTTCAAATATAAAGACTCTATACCTAAACCCCTTATTTCTAACATAATTTACGAATTCAAATGTTCTAGTTGTAACGCAGATACGTCGGGGGAGACGACAAGGAATCTAACCCCTTAGGCTTTCTGAGCATAAAGGTGTTTCTGCACGTACTGGTCGACCCATTTCTTCACCTTCGCAATCTGCAATCCGCTCACACTCACATGATTTAGATCACCCTTTTTTATGAATGACTTTAGTATCCTATCCAGGCCACTACCCTAGTGACACTAAATTATTAGAATCCATACACATCAAGCATCTGTCCCCTGATCTTAATACCAAAGTCACTTCACACCAACTACATATACTCAAATGACTATCACTGTTTTCGATGCCCGACCTGGGTTCGATCGCCCCACACAAGCTGAAATGTTACCCACCGAAACTAGTGTTCACTCTCACCAACTCAGACAGCATACACACCAAGGTCCGTTAAGTACAAATTATATTTTATTTATTAGTTAGTAATTTTAGATAATATAGGATACTTTTTGTTTTTAAAGAAATAATTTTTAGATGTTCGCTTTTTAGCATTGCAATATATTACTTTTTTAAAACTATTTTTAGCCTGATGATGCCAAAGTGCCTTTGGCGAAACGTTGCGCATAAACAACCCCAAGTATGACGAGTGTCTTTGTCACCCTGAAATATCATGATTGTACTACCAAATAAAAAAATCAACTATATTTTTATATATATATATATTTTATATATATATTTTAAAATATATATATATATTTTATTTATTTTATATATATATATATAAAAATATATATATATATATAATATAAAAAAATAAAATTTCGAAGGCATACTTTACTAAATGTGTATGGTATTTATGCTGTATTTTCGCCTTACTGAATATACGTAGTACATACACCTTCACCCCCTCTACAGGACGTAGTACATACACCTTCCCCCCCCTCTACAGGACGTAGTACATACACCTTCACCCCCTTCAGGAGTAGTAAATACACTTCACCCCCTCTACAGGACGTAGTACATACCCCTTTACCCCCTCTCAGGGACGTAGTTCATCACCTTCACCGAAGAAGTTGATTAACTAAAAATAATGTGCCAGACCTCAGGGCAATGGGGCCCTATCACAACTACAATGGATGGGAAAAGAAAATGCAAAAAAAGGGGAAAATGTGCAATTTAAGTCAGATCAATGGGATTTTAGGAAAGGAAACCCGGGGGGAGGGGATTGGAAAATGTGCAACGGGAGGGGGAAGGGAAGAGGAAATGAAAAGGGGGGAAAAAGGGGCTGGAAAGGGGAAGGGGGTTTTAAGGGGGTTTGGGGATGGAAATTAAAAGGGGCGGGGGTGGGGGAAAAAAAGGGGGAAAGGGGGCAGTGAGAGGAGCTTGCGGGACACTGGGTTCAGCCTTATTAATTTCGCTATCATGCTATTTCCCTATCTGTTCCATATACGTTTTCTTCCTGCCTATTCATTACCTTAGTCTCTCTATCATCAATACATCTTTCATTATTCATTTAGTCTCTTCCTAATCATCTATTCTCTTGTCCCCGTAAGTAGGAAGACCTTCACAGGAAGTTTATAGAAAACGGGGGTACAGCCGCTCATTCATTCATCTCGCCATCATTATATTTCCCTGTCTGTTCCATCGCTGTTTTCCCTTTCCCTTTCCTACTCATTCCTAAGAGAGAGTAGTGGAATGTTCTGAAAGGTTTAAAAGTAAAAGGGAAGATAGAAGAATACACCTATAGACATCATATTTTTCCCCTCTAGAGGCCGAAGCATTAGTATTCAACCATCTACATTTGCTTTTCTATCACATAATTTCGTCGATAGATCATGACTTTTTGTGTCGTGATGGTGATATCTGTTTCATTTCATTGGAAACGAATCGTATTTAGATTTTCTTTTTTTTATATTGACTGATTTTGTTTTTGATTTTGTATATTTTGTTGTAGAATCAAAAGAGAAACTGGTAACAAAAGAAACGAAAGATCAATTAAAACTACAAAAATAAGGAGACTTTACAAAAAGATATATAATGCAAAATCTCATTCTAAAAATTTCTATAATTTCCTTTAGTCTCTCCATTTCTAATCATGTATCTCTCCGTAAGTATAAAAGTAGCTAGTGAGACCTTCATAGGACGTTTATAGACACTGGGTACAGCCTCTCATTCATCAGCCCCCTCTTTATCACATTATATTTCCGTTTCTGTTCCATCACTTTTCTTCCTTCCTTCAATTCATTTTAGTCTCCGCATTTCTCCCAATCATCTTTCTTACTAGACTGGGAGAAAAAATTAATTGTCAGTTTGGTTGTGTCTCGCCTTATAGTCCCACTGAGTAAATTATGAACAATAATATTTTTTTTTTTTTTTTAATACTATCTATACCTTTTATAATATATTATACAGTATCTATACTATCTATTCCTTATATAGTATATAGTTTATATACCTTTTAATGCATTTATATGATCAAGGAGGTAGCTGGAGATGACGGTGACGGGGGAAGCTTGGCCTGGTGACGGGGGAAGCCTGGCCTGGTGACGGGGGAAGTTTGACCTGGTGACGGGAGAAGCTTGGCCTGGTGACGGGGGAAGCTTGGCCTGGTGACGGGGGAAGGGCCTTTTTTAGCCTGGTGACGGGGGAAGTTGGTGGTGACGGGGGAAGCTTGGCCTGGTGACGGGGGAAGCTTGGCCTGGTGACGGGGGAAGGGTTGGCCTGGTGACGGGGGAAGCTTGGCCCGGTGACGGGGGAAGCTTTAGTGACGTCACTGCACCCAATCACGGTCACCAAATTCACATGACGAACCTGAGTGATACGCAACACAAACATGATGTATTTCGTTGTTATGTGAACCTCGGGGTTTGTAGTCCTTTAATATTGATTGATTTAATGCAACAGGAGGGGAATATACAGACCTCAGAGGCAATGTTCCTCAATACGGAAACTCTGGAAATACTACCTTTTATTTTATTGTCACTTAATACCCTGGTTACCTGAATGCTACTAGGTGAGCAGTTGTTAAACGGCTTCTAGAACTAGATGTCTTCAATTTTTAGATAACTATTATACTACACACTTTACTATGGTCAATTTTTTTTTTTTTAAAATTTTTAATATATTTTTTCTACACTTTTTCTTTAAAAAAAAATTCAACACTTTTTACTACACAGTCTTTTAAACACTTTTTACTACACAGTCTTTTAAACACTTTTTACTACACAGTCTTTTCAACATTTTTTACTACACAGTTTTTCAACACTTTTTACTACACAGTTTTTTCAACACTTTTTAATAAAAAAGTTTTTTAAAAACTTTTTACTACAACAGTCTTTTCAACATTCTTATTACTACACAGTTTTTCAAACTTTTTACTACGTCTTTTCAACACTTTTTACTAGTCTTTTCTAGACTTTTTACTACACAGTCTTTTCAACACTTTTTACTACACGGTCTTTTCAACACTTTTTACTACAGTCTTTTCAACACTTTTTACTACACAGTTTTTTCAACACTTTTTAATACAGTTTTTTCAACACTTTTTACTACACAGTTTTTTCAACACTTTTTATTACACAGTTTTTTCAACACTATCACACAGTTTTTCAACACTTTCTTAGACTTTTCAACACTTTTTACTACACAGTTTTTTCTACAATTTTTACTACACAGTTTTTTTTTCACTTTTAACTACAGTTTTTTCAACACTTTTTACTACGCAGTTTTTTCTTCACTTTTAACTACACAGTTTTTTCAACACTTTTTACTACACAGTTTTTTCTACACTTTTTACTCCACAGTTTTTTCAACACTTTTTACTACGCAGTTTTTTCAACACTTTTTACTACACAGTCTTTTCAACACTTTTTACTACAGTCTTTTCAACACTTTTTACTACAGTTTTTTCAGCACTTTTTACTACAGTCTTTTCAACACTTTTTACTACACAGTCTTTTCAACACTTCTTACTACACAGTCTTTTCAACACTTTCTACTACAGTCTTTTCAACACTTTTTACTACAATCTTTTCAACACTACTATTTTTTTATATTTTTATTTATTTACATCTATTACATAATATATATACATATACATATACCTATGCACATACATACACATACACATACATCCACATACATATATACATAAAAAGCAGTAATAAATGAGCGGGCATCAGCCCGCCGCTGTAGCCGCAGCCACAGTCAGTTCACAGGTGGGCGGGGCGTGAGGTCACTCCCGCTCCTTAGTGTTCATCGGGGGGCGGGGTGGCACGTACCACCTCCAGCAGCAGGGCAGGTTTTTCTGAAACTGCCGCACGAGGGCGGCCGCGTTCTCCAGCGGGCCGACGCACTGTCTGAGCCGCTCTGTAGCGGGTAGGAAAGCAGGGAGTGGGTCAGGAGATGGGGGGTCATACGGGACAGTGCTCAACGGCCGCTCCTCAAACCCGTTTACTAAGTTCTTTCAACAATTTTAAAACAGTTTTTTCAACACTTTTTACTACAGTCTTTTCAAACTTTTTACTACACAGTTTTTTTACACTTTTTACACACAGTAACTTTTTTCTAAGTTTTTCAACACTTTTTACTACAGTTTTTTTACACTTTTTACTACACAGTTTTTTCTACACTTTTTACTACACAGTTTTTCAACACTTTTTACTACAGTTTTTTCTACACTTTTTACTACACAGTGTTTTCAACACTTTTTACTACACAGTTTTTTCCAACACTTTTTACTACACAATCTTTTCAACACTTTTTATTTTTACTACACAGTTTTTGCAACACTTTACTACAGTTTTTTCTACACATTTTACTACATAGTTTTTCAACACTTTTTACTACACAGTTTTTCTACACTTTTACTACAGTTTTTTCTACACTTTACTAAAAAAATTTTTTTAACACTTTTTATTACAGTTTTTTCAACACTTTTTACTACACAGTTTTTTCAAAACTTTTTACTACACAGGTTTTTCTACACTTTTTACTACAGCCTTTTCAACACTTTTTACTAGTCTTTCCTACACTTTTTACTACACAGTCTTTTCAACACTTTTTACTACACAGTTTTTTCAACACTTTTTAATATACAGTTTTTTCAACACTTTTTTTACACAGTTTTTTCAACACTTTTTACTACACAGTTTTTTCAACACTATCACACAGTTTTTCAACACTTTTTATTAGACTTTTCAACACTTTTTACGACACAGTTTTTTCTACAATTTTTACTACACAGTTTTTTCTTCACTTTTAACTACAGTTTTTTCTACACTTTTTACTACACAGTTTTTTCTACACTTTTTACTACACAGTTTTTTCTACACTTTTTACTAACCAGTTTTTTCAACACTTTTTACTACACAGTCTTTTCAACACTTTTTACTACACAGTTTTTTCAACACTTTTTAATATACAGTTTTTTCAACACTTTTTTTACACAGTTTTTTCAACACTTTTTACTACACAGTTTTTTCAACACTATCACACAGTTTTTCAACACTTTTTATTAGTCTTTTCAACACTTTTTACCACAAGTTTTTTCTACAATTTTTACTACACAGTTTTTTCTTCACTTTTAACTACACAGTTTTTTCTACACTTTTTACTACACAGTTTTTTCTACACTTTTTACTACACAGTTTTTCTACACTTTTTACTAAACAGTTTTTCTACACTTTTTACGCCAGTTTTTTTAACACTTTTTACTACACAGTTTTTTCTACACTTTTTACTAAACAGTTTTTCTACACTTTTTACCCAGTTTTTTTTTGCACCACTACCATTCCACCCTTTTCCCATTTATCTACCAAATCCACATTGTTGGTACCCAAATCGGCCATTTTTTCCACCGGCCCATTTTGGTTAAATTGGCCCATTTTACAACTCGGCCCATTGTGTGTACCAACCGGCCCATTTTGTGTAACAAAAATCGGCCCATTGTGTGTACCAACTCGGCCCATTGTGTGTACCACCCATTGGGGCCATTGTGTGTACCAACTCGGCCATTGTGTGTACCAACTCGGCCCGGGAAACATTGTGTAGACAAATATTGTTTACTCGGCCCCTTTTTGTACAAGGAAATGGGTAAAACCCCCTTTTGTAACCATTGATTGGTGTACAATGTAACAAAAGGGAAAAATTATATAAAGCTATTTTTTAAAAAAACAAATTAAAAACTTAGAAACATTTTTCATGGAATAAAATAATAAAAAAAGGAATTTTAAAACTATAAAAAAACCCAAATAAAACTAAAACAAAATACATGGCTAAAATTAAACATAAACGTTTAAAATNCGCAGCCCGCAAGTGAGGCCCTGCGCATTCGGTCAGCGGTTCGAGCCCCGCCTAGTCGTGCTGACGTGGTGGCCGCTTTGTGTAGTCAAAACCTTGTATTTTGGTATTTTCAAAGGTCTAGATAGGATGAAAATTTATTTTATCTGGAGGGTCATAATGACGGGGGGGTCACTCAAAAAGGGGCCTACGGCGATTGGCAAAACCCCACGGGTTTTTATGGACTGCTCAGCGGGAGATTTGTCTTGTTGGTCCCTGTGCGACGGTTGCAGGAGGACAAAGCCCGGATTTTCAAGCGTTGTGATCCCGGGTTTACTCAGGTTGTGGACATGGACATAAATATGATTTTAAAGAGACAAAAAATCGATACTTTGGTAATAAGGGTTTCGCGAATCTGGGGTATCACTGGATGATTCGGCAAATCAGCGATTGCTCCTTTAGACTGAAAAGAGCCTATTTCCTGCAAGTCCGTCAGCGCCAACTTGGTATGGGGTGTGGCACGCTACCTTTAAACCCATCCTTCCAGGGGGATAGTAAGAGACAATCCGGCGTGGAGGGGGGCCAAGGGGGCGCCCCCAAGGCCGTGGTGGGGAGGTTGTGTTTTTTTTGGGAGTGCTTTGGGATGGGAAAAGGAGCCTGCATGGGAACTCGCGCGGGGGGGTGACCCCCGGGGGTGGGGCGTGTGGGGGGGCGAGGCGAGTGTCCCCCCGTTGCCCCAATGATGATGACATCGAGTTCCATACTCGTGTGGGGGAAGTGTTCAGCGAATGTTGGCTCAGGTTTGCCATTGTATTTTTAATACCAAAGTAGGGTTTAAATTTGGGGATGACAAATCCATCTGGTAATGAATCACATATTTTGGGATTTGGGTTAAATTTTTAATGAAAAAAAAAAAAATTTGGGACAGAACAGAAAAAAAACCTGTTTCATTCTCCCCTCAAAAATAATTACTTGATGGGCTGAGCTAGGTCAGTTGGTTGTGCCCGCACTGAGTGCGTAATATACGGTCAGGGTCAGGACAGGAAGATGACTTGTCAAGTTCAAGTTCATACGCGTCACAGACCCGTCCCGCACCCGCGTGGCAGCAGTTGTGAGCTCCTTGACTGGGAATTTGTCACAGTTCAAGTGGAAAGGATCTTATAAAGTCGGCGTATGACCGAAACAGTACCATGCCGACATTATCCTTACTCGAAGTATACTATTTTCTGATCGGGGTACGAGACCAAATGCATTAGCATCTCAAAGGGTACGAGCACTAAAAAAGTTAAGAAAACTGGATAGAGGCTCATGGCCGCCCCCTTTGTCCTCCGATGCCCCACCCGCAATCGAAGATAGAGTTGATGGGACAGGGCGTGTAGGCTGTTCTTAGGCCACTCGCGGTCCAGAGGAGGAGATGGATATAGGGAGAGGATAATTGACACCTCCCGACATTGTATCTCCTACTTCATTCATCCCTCCTTCTTTCTTGCTTCTACATCCCTTTTTTTTTTTTTCCTCTTTCCCCCCCCCCCACCACCCCAAAAAACCCCCTTTCACCCCCTTCCCCATGTCCTCCCTCCTTTCCTTCCTTTCACTTTTCCTTCCTTCTTTCCTTCCCTCCCTCCTTTCCTTCTATCTTCCTTCCTCCCTTCCTTCTCCTTCCTTCCTTCCATATTCCCTCCTCCTTCTTTACTCCCTTCCCTCCTTTACTTCTTCCTTCTTTCCTTTCTTCCCTCCTTCAATCCTTCCTTCCTTCCTTCCTTCCTTCCATTCCTTCCTTCCTTCCTTCCATGGTTTAAAAAGAAGCATGGCACAAGAAGGGAACCACAAAAAAAAAAAGAAAAGCAAGTTCAAGGTCATTAATCCCTCACGCCCAGATCTTTCCTTTGCTATAAAAAAAAATGTGTTGTCGAGCCAGATAATTACGAAAACAGTAACCTGAATATACCAAATGAGTTAGTCGCCAAGGATTACTAAACAGGTCATAGCTATAAAATATTGAAGATTTAGCACTAAAAAACAGGTCTAATGGTACCAAAGTACAAAGGCAATTAACGGTTCTGGGCCTCAAGGGTCTAAATCAATAATGAAAAATTTTGTTGCATCAATTCTGAAATCATAGGACTCTCTCCCTCTCTCTCTCTCTCTCTCTCTCTTCTCTCTCGCTCTCTCCTCTCTCTCTCTCTCTCTCTTCGTCTCTCTCTCTCCTCTCTCCTCTATCTCTCTCCTCTTCTCTCTCGGGGTTAACCTCTAACCGCCGTAATGACTTGAATAAATAGCATGGCCTCCGGACCAGCCTTATTTTCTCTCAATTTCACTCTTTTCGTTTTACTTCCATTCCCTCATTTCTTCTCTGTCTGGGTTCTTGCCTCAATCATTTCCTCTACTCTCTCTCTCTCTCTCTCTATCTCTCTCTCTCTCTCCCTCCTCTCTATCTCTCTCTCTCTCTCTATCTCTCTCTCTCTCTCTCCTCCCATAGGTACTTTGTCTCTCCATCTGCTCCCCACTTCCCTGCACTTCCCCACAAATTTCCTCCTCCCTCCTGATCTTATATTATCTTTCCTCCTGCGCCTTCCTCCTTCCCTCCTTCGTAGGAACTTTAATATCTCAGGCCGTTTTTTGCTCTTCCATGTTCACCGTCTTCCACCCCATGTTTTCGGTGAAAATGTAAGGTAGACTCTCTCTCTCTCTCTCTCTCTCTCTCTCTTCTCTCTCTCTCTCTCTCTCTCTCTTCTCTCTCTCTCTCTATCTCTCTCTCTCTCTCTACTCTCTCTCTCGCTCTTCTCTCGCCTCTCTCTCTCTCTCGCTCTCTCTCCCTCTCTCTTCTCTTCTTCCTCTCTCCTCTCTCTCTCTTTTATTTCCTGGTCTCTCTGATCTAACCCCGCCTTTCTCATCCTCCTTCGGATTTTATTAGTTTCCTCCTCTCCGCCTCCTCCTCCTCCTCCTACTCCGCCTCCTCCTCTTCCTCCTCCTCCTCCTCCTCCCTCAACACACAAAACCCTCGGGTACAGTAAAATCTGTCCTTGTCGCAATCTCCCTCCTATTGAGCACGTGTGTTGTTTCGCGACAGAGAATTCGAGCAAAAAAAAAATAAACCTGAAACCCAATTTAGTCTGTACTGCCACACACCTGGTCTTTCTGGTCATGACATAGTATTATTTTTTCGACAAGAGGACTATGTTACTGTGTTGATAGCTGGAAACGATTTACCTCAATATTTATCACACAGTTCACTAATCAACTACGTCCTTGCATAAATCAAGGACGATGAAAAGAGCGAGGGAATGCAGCCTGGTGTCATTAATATCGCTAATGCTATGCACTGATTGATGTGGCTTGAGCAAACAAAAAACGAGTAATGTCATGAGTATTTATAGTCATAATGAATACATCATCTCCCTTGCCTAATGTTCTGTGTTGAGTGTGTATATACTTACATACACACATGCATACCCTACTGTTAAGATAATATAAGTGTATCTACTACTGATAAGATAATATAAGTGTATCTAACTAATAAAGCATAAAAACGTCGCATTTCAAACTAACTTAACCCCTTGAGACCCAGAAAGTAATTTCCATTGTAATTTGACTACCATTAGACCAATTTTTATTGAAGTAGCATTTTTTCTAATCGATATGACCTGTTGGTTCTTTCGAACTAACTAATTGGTATTATTAAGTGACTTTTCTAAATTATGGCTCGACAATATATAATTTTTTGATTGCAAAGGAAATATCTGGGTGTGAAAGGTTAATCCTATACGAATATTATTATACACGAATAATATACGACGATTATTATACACACTTTAAACGTCCTAGAGAAAAAAGGAAAATGGAGCCTGCCCACTATCTCCCACCACACCACTTATTTCTTTATAAAAAATTGAAACTTTGCGAACCTTAAAAAACAGAAACTCGGATCAAACCTCACTAACATTATATAACAAATGAATAGTCACACTATAGTCATTCCACAGCCCCAGAATTATGAATGTTAACCCTACGCACAAGGGAAACAGTTATAAACAAAGATTACTCTAACAAACCAGTAAAATCTTGTTCACCGATAGTTATAGGGTCACACACACACACACACAAACACACACACACACTATTGTTCTCGTGTTTGTTTTGTTTAGAGGTTAATGCCTCAGACCATAGTGATCTACCGCTGCTGCATATTTAGTGTTGGCCGAAGCCCACCAGCCCGGGGAGGCGGAGGCTACAAACGCCCGGTCTGGCACCCGGTCCCCATTCACTGCTGGGGGACAGGGGCTAGGGATTAAGAAAGACCAACCATCTATCGTTCGCTCCGCCCGCGGGATCGAACCCGGACTCTCGGTGTAAGCCGAGACGTGCTAACCACTACAACTACAGAGTTCCCCCACACACCACACACACTCACACCCACTTCAGCATTCATTGCATGCACCCTCAAGCTGGTAAAAGTATGTACAGGTTGGAGTTAAGGACGCTTGGCGAAACATGTAGATAACGAAACATATGGATAGTATCAAATATCTAAGCTCCAATCTGTCCACACTTCACAGCACAACATGGTTTCCAAGATGATCTGCAATACTGTGTCTCATTAACTCCCAACTGTCACCACCTCCACACGCACCAACCTGGTTCCAAGATGATCTATATGCTATGTATTAACTCCAACTGTCACCACCTCACGCGGCACAACCTGGTCCAAGCACATCTACAATACTATATGTATTAACTTCATCCACCACTAGTACTTCATTGACCCCTTCTCAGGTTCCAGTCTCCTCGCCACGCCGCTCAGCCCCGAGTCACACAGTTCACTGGGGAAGCACCATGAAGTACATTTGGTGACGACTACACTCCAAGGGGACAGACTGGGAGGCCAAGGTAGGTGCTCGTCCATCGGTCTCCCGGTCATCCTCGGATCGGAGGACGACAGCGAGACGGAGGGGGGACTGCCTCTCGCCACCGAGGATGACAGCGGCGGGGGGGACTGCCTCTCGCCCCGAGGATGTACAGCGAGATGGAGGGGGACTGCCTTCTCCGCCCCCTAGGATGCAGCGAGACGGAGGGGGAATGCCTCTCCGCCCCCGAGGATGACAGCGAGACGGAGGGGGACTGCCTCTCCGCTAACGAGGATGACAGCGAGACGGAGGGGGGACTGCTCTCCGCCCGAGGATAACAGCGCGACGGTAGGGAGGGACTGCTCTCCGCCCCCGAGGATGACAGCGAGACCGGAGGGACTGCCTCCCGCCCCCGAGGATGACAGCGAGGGGGGGGGGGGGGGGGGGGGACGGAGGGGGACTGCCTCTCCGCCCCCGAGGATGACAGCGAGACGGAGGGGGACTGCCTCTCCGCTCCCTGAGACGACAGCGAGACCGAGGGGGACTGCATCTCCGCCCCCGAGGACGACAGCGGACCGAGGTGGGGACTGACTCTTTGCCCCCGAGGGACGACAGCGAGACCGAGGGGGACTGATCTCTCCGCTCCCGAGGATGACAGCTAGATCCGAGGGGGACTGCCTCTCTGCTCCCGAGGATGACATCAAGACCGAGGGGGACTGGCCTCTCTGCCTCCGAGGATGACAGCAAGGACCGGGGGGAAAGGGAGGGGACTGCCTCCGCCCCATAGGATGACAACGAGACCGAGGGGGGAATTGCCCCCGCCCCCCGAGGATGGACAGCGAGACGAAGGGACTGCCTCTCCGGGCCCCCCAAGGATGACAGCGAGACGAGGAGGGACTGCCTCTCCGTCCCCCGAGTGAGGACAGCGAGAAATCGAGGAGGACGCCTCTCGGTTCCCTCGAGGAGGGACAGCGAGATCGAGAGGACTGCCTCTCCGTTCCCCGAGGAAGGACAGCGAAGATCGAGGAGGACTGCCCTCTCCGCCCCTCGAGGATTTTCCACAGCCGCGAGTCAAGGGCGGGCGTAGGCTACAATTCAAGCCAGCCCCCAAACGAGGCAACGGAGGGAGTAAGGGTGAGTCACCTTAATTAAGGATTATAATACTCGTTCAAGGGCATTCACTTCTGCCTTCATTCAAGAGAAGGCGAGAACTACACACTGCTCGAGTTGAGACGAGTCACACACACACACTCTCGCGTCCCCCGAGGAGGACAGCGAGATCGAGGGGGGACTGCCTCTCTGCCCCCGAGGATGACAACGAGGACCGAGAGGGGGACTGCCTCTCCGCCCCCCAAGGAATGACAGCGAGAACGAGGAGGACTGCCTCTCCGTCCCCCGAGGGAGGACAGCATGATCAGGGGAACTGCCTCTCCGCCCCCCAAGGATGACAGCGAGAACGAGGAGGACTGCCTCTCCGTCCCCCGAGGAGGACAGCAAGATCGAAGGGGACTGCCTCTCCACCCCCCGAGGAGGACAGCGAGATCGAGGGGGACTGTCTCTCCGCCCCCCGAGGATGACAGCAAGACCGAGAGGACTGCCCACTCCGCCCCCAAGGATGAAAGCGAGAAACGAGGAGGACTGCCTCTCCGTCCCCCGAGGGAGGACAGCGAGATCGAGGATTTTGGGACTGCCTCTCCGTCCCCGAGTGAGACAGCGAGATCGAGGCGGGACTGCTCTCGGTCCCCCGAGGAGGACAGCGAGATTCGAGGGGGACTGCTCTCCGCCCCCCGAGGAGGACAGCGAGATCGAGGAGGATTGCCTCTGGTCCCCCGAGGAGGACAAGCGAGATCGAGGGGGACTTGCTTCTCGCCCCCGAGGATGACAGCGAGAACGAGGAGGACTGCCTCTCGTCCCCCGAGGAGGACAGCGAGATCGAGGAGGGACTGCCTCTCGCCCCCCGAGGATGACAGCGAGAACGGAGGAGGACTGCCTCTCCTTGTCCCCGAAGAGGACAGGGCGATCGAGGGGGACTGCCTCTCGCCCCCCCAATGATGACAGCGAGATCGAGGAGGACTGCCTCTCGGTCCCCCGAAGAGGACAGCCCCCGAGATGAGGGGGACTGCCTCTCCGCCCCCCGAGGATGACAGCGAGAACGAGGAGGACTGCCTCTCCGTCCCCCGAGGAGGACAGCGAGATCGAGGAGGACTGCCTCTCCGCCCCCCGAGGATGACAGCGAGATCGAGGAGGACTGCCTCTCGGTCCCCCGAGGAGGACAGCGAGATCGAGGGGGACTGCCTCTCCGCCACCCGAGGGAGGGACAGCGGAGAAACGAGGAAGGACTGCCTCTCCGTCCCCCGAGGAGGGACAGCGAGATCGAGGGGACTGCCTCTCCGCCCCCCGAGGATGAACAGCATGAGATCGAGGAGGACTGCCTCTCCGTCCCCGAGGAGGACAGCGGAGATCGAGGAGGGACTGCCCTCCGCCCCCCAAGGATGACAGCGAGATTCGATGAGGATGCCCTCTCCGTCCCCCGAGGAGGACAGCGAGATCGAGGAGGACTGCCTCTCGGTCCCCCGAGGAGGACAGCGAGATCGAGGGGGACTGCCTCTCCGCCCCCCGAGGATGACAGCGAGATCGAGGAGGACTGCCTCTCCGTCCCCCGAGGAGGACAGCGAGATTGAGGGGGACTGCCTCTCCACCCCCCGAGGAGGACAGCGAGACCAAGGAGGACTGCCTCTCCGCCCTGGAGGATGAGAGCGAGACCGAGGGGGATTGTCTCTCCGCCCCCCGAGGATGACAGCGAGACCGAGGGGGAAAGGCCAACAATTTGCCATCATGTTTCTGATATCATTTCCTAAGGTGGTCTGTCGCCTAGAAACACCAAACTGTGTGGTGTTTCTAGGCGACAGACCACCTTAGGAAATGATAATCAGAAAACAATTGAAATGGCAAATTGTTGGCCTTTCCCCCCGGTCTCGCTGTCATCATCGGGGGGCGGAGAGAAAATCCCCCCGGTCTCGTCTCATCTCCAGGGCGGAGGAAGAGGCAGTCCTCCTTGTCTCGCTGACCTCCTCGGGGGGTGGAGAGGCAGTCCCCCTCAATCTCGCTGCCTCTGGGGGACGGAGAGGCAGTCCTCCTCGATCTCGCTGTCATCCATCCGGGGTGGCGGAGAGGCAGTCCCCTCGATCTCGCTGTCTCATCGGGGGACCGAGAGGCAGTCCTCAGCGATCTCGCTGTCCTCCTCGGGGGACGGATAGAAGTAGGCAGTCCTCCTCGATTCTGCTGTCATCCCTTGGGGGGCGGAGAGGCAGTCCTCCTTCGATATCGCTGTCCTCCTCGGGGGAACGGAGAGGCAGTTCCTCTCGCATCTCGCTGTCATCCTCGGGGGGCGGAGAGCAAGTCCCCCTCGATCGCTTGTCCTCCTCGGGGGACGGAGAGGCAGTCCTCCCGTCTCGCTGTCAGTCTCGGGGGGCGGAGATGTGGCAGTCCTCCTCGATCTCGCTGTCTCCTCGGGGGACCGAGAGGCAGTCCTCCTCGTTCTCGCTGTCATCCTCGGGGGGCGGGAAAGAGGAGTCCCCTCGTCTCGCTGGTCTCCTCGGGGGACGGAGAGGCCAGTCCTCCCCTCGTTCTGCTGTCATCTGGGGGGGCGGAGAGGCAGTTCCCCTCGATCTCGCTGTCCTCTTCGGGGGACCGAGAGGCAGTCCTCCTCGATATCGCTGTCATCCTTGGGGGGCGGAGAGGCAGTCCCCCTCGATCTCTGTCTCTTCGGGGGGACGGAGAGTGCAGTCCTCCTCGTTCTCGCTTGTATCCTCGGGGGCGAGAGGCAGTTCCGCCTCCCCCCGATCTCGCTGTCCTCCTCGGGGGGACGGAGGAGGCAGTCCTCTCGTTCTCGTGTCATCCTCGGGGGGCGGGAGAGGCAGTCCCCTCGATCTCGCTGTCCTCCTGGGGGGACGAGAGGCCGTCCTCCTCGAATCTCGCTGTCCTACTCGGGGGGGGAGAGGCAGTCCCTCGATCTCGCTGTCCTCTCGGGGGACCGAGAGGCAGTCCTCCTCGATCTCGCTGTCCGCTCGGGGGACGGAGAGGCAGTCCTCCTCCCCCCCGATCTCGCCTTCCCCCTCGGGGACGGAGAGGCAGTCAATCCTCGTGCTCGCTGTCATCCTTGGGGGGGCGGAGTGGCAGGTCCTCCGGTCTTGCTGTTCATATCGGGGGCGGAGCGAGACAGTCCCCCTCGATTCTCGCTGTCCTCCTCGGGGGGTGGAGAGGCATTAGGTCCCTTCGATAGTGCTGTCCTCCTCGGGGGCGGAGAGAGGCAGTCCTCATCGTTCTCGCTGTCATCCTGGGGGGCGGAGAGGCAGTTCCCCTCGATTCATGCTGTCCTCCTGGGGGACGGAGAGGCACAGTCCTCCTCGTTCTCGCTGTCATCCTGGGGGCGGAGAGGCAGTTCCCTCTCGGCTCGTTGTCATCCTCTGGGGGGCAGAGAGCAGTCCCCCTCGATCTCGCTGTCCTTCCTCGGGGGACGCGAGAGTGGTGTGTGTGTGGACTCGTCTCAACTCGAGCAGTGTTGTAGATGACTCGCTTCGCTTGAAATGAAGGCAGGAAAGTGATGCCTTGAACGAGTATTATCGATCCTTAATAAGTGCCTCACCCTTACTCCCGGCCGTTGCCTCGTTTGGGCTGGCCATTGAATTCGATACCTACGCCCCGCCCTGACTCGCCCGGCTGTGGAAAATCCCGAGGGGCGGATTGAGAGGCAGTCCTCCTCGATCTCGCTGTCCTCCTCGGGGGACGGAGAGGCAGTCCTCCTCGATCTCGCTGTCCTCCTCGGGGGACCGAGAGGCAGTCCTCCTCGATCTCGCTGTCCTCCTCGGGGGACGGAGAGGCAGTCCTCCTCGTTCTCGCTGTCATCCTTGGGGGGCGGAGAGGCAGTCCCTCTCGGTCTCGCTGTCATCCTCGGGGGGCGGAGAGGCAGTCCCCCTCGGTCTCGTTGTCATCCTAGGGGGCGGAGAGGCAGTCCCCTCGGTCTTGCTGTCATCCTCGGGAGCAGAGAGGCAGTCCCCCCCGGTCTTGCTGTCATCCTCTGGAGGCAGAGAGGCAGTTCCCCCTCGGTCTAGCTGTCAATCCCGGGAGCGGAGAGGCAGTCCCCTCGGTCTCGCTGTCGTCCTCGGGGGCAAAGAGGCAGTCCCCCTCGGTCCGCTGTCGTTCCGCGGGGGCGGAGAGGCAGTCACCCGCGGTCTCGCTGTCGTCCTCGGGAGCGGAGAGGCAGTCCCCCTCCGTCTCGCGTCATCCTCGGGGGCGGAGAGGCAAGCCCCTAGTCTCGCTGTCATCCTCGGGGAGGGCGGGAGAGGCGGCCCTCTCCGTCTCGCTGTCATCCTCGGGGGCGGAGAGGCAGTCCCCCTCGTCGCTTGTGTTATCCGGGGCGGAGAGGCAGTTCCCCCTCCGTCCGCTGTCATCCTCGTGATCGGAGAGGCAGCCCCCGTCCGTCTCGCTGTCAATACCGGGGGCGGGAGACGGCAGGTCCCCCTCGTTCGCTGGCATCCTCGGGGGCGGAGAGGCAGGCCCCCTCCATCTCGCTGTCATCTCGGGGCGCGGAGAGGCAGTCCCCCTCCGTCTCGCTGTCATCCTCGGGGGCGGAGAGGCAGTCCCACTCCGTCTCGCTGGTCGTTCCTCCGGATCCGAGGATGACCGGTGAGACCGAGGGAGAGCACCTACCTTGGCCTCCAGGCTGTCCCCTTGGAGGCTGTAGTCGTCCAAATGTACTTCAGTGTGCGTCCCCCAGTGACTGTTGTGACTCGGGTCTTGAGCGGCGTGGGCGAGGAGACTTGGAACCGAAGAAGGGTCAATGAAGTTACTAGTGGTGGATGAAGTAATACTATAGTATTGTAGATGATCTTGGAACCAGGTTGTGCCGCGTGGGAGGTGGTGAACAGGTTGAGAGTTAATACATAGCTAGTTAGAATCATCTTGAACCAGGTTGTGCTGTGTGGAAGGCGGAGTGGTTGACAGTTGGAGTTAATGATACACAGTATTGGCAGATCAATCTTGGAACCAGGTTGGCCTTGTGGAAGGTGTTGACAGATTGGAGCTTAAGGATGATTTTGATACTTATCCATAATGTTCGTTATCTACATGTTCGCCAAGCGTCGTAACTCCAACCTGTACTACGTTACAGATTGAGGGTGCATGCAATGAAGGCTGGAAGGTGGTGTGAGTGTGTGGTGTGTGTTGAGGGCACTCTGTAGTGTAGTGGTACACGCTTCGGCTTACAACCGAGAAGTCCGCGTTCGATCCCCGGCGGGGAGCGAAAAAAGATGATGGGTGGTCTTTCTTAAATCCCTAGCCCCTGTCCAAACAGAGTGACTGGGTACCGGGTGCCAGCCGGGGGTTTGGTAGCTCCGCCTCCCCGGGCTGGTGGCTTTCGGCCAACCACTAATATCCGCAGCAGCGGTTTAATCACTCATGGCTCTGAGGCATTAACCTTAAAACAAAACAAACAAGAGAACAAGAGTTGTGTGTTTTGCCCGTTTTGTTTGTTGTGTGTGTGTGTGTTGTTAGTGTGTGAGTGGTTCCCTATACCTATGGGAAACAAGATTTACTGGTTTGTTAGATTAATTCTTGTTATACACTGTTCCCTTGGATGAGTAGGGTTAACATTCATAATTCTGGGGGTTGGAAATGACGCCCTATAGGTGACTGATTCATTTTGTTATATAATGTTAGTGAGGTTGATCGAGTTTCTGTTTTTTTTAAGGTTCCAAAGTTTCAATGTTTCCTATACAGAATAAGTGTGTGGTGAGAAGATAGGGCAGGACTCCATTTCTTTTTTTCCTAGGACGTT
>JACEEZ010026163.1:0-15000 GCA_016584305.1 Chionoecetes opilio | reverse complement strand
TACATATAGTGATAAAGCCAGGTCCAATAAGCCGAAGCTTTTATAGACCTGAAAGCTATATATACATATAACATAGCAAGGACTGGTCAGGCCATTTTGAAAATATAATATTTTATGGATGATAATATGGAAGTTAACAATAGTAAACCAATCATTTTAAATGCATAAAAAAAAAAATCTTAATAACCAAAAAAAAAAACACAATATGACATTTATGGTTGTAAAGAGTTTATAAATTTTCATTGTATTTGTCAAGCATGCTTTTTATCAAGTTATGTTTTGAAAGATTTTAAGTTTTCATCAGTAATAAAATGTTCTGGTAAGTTGTTCCAGCTTTTAGTTCCTCTTGACAAGATACTCTGTTGTGCATGTGATGTCCTGCACAATGGTATATACGTAAATCATGTGGGTCTTCGGGTTACATTGTAGGGTATTGCTCTAAAGCCAAGATCTAAAGGTAAAGAGTGTATGGACTTATGTACAAAAAGATTGGTTTGAAGGAGTATGATATCTGGAAGCTTTAATAACTTGAAGTCTCGGAAAATACTGATGGTATGGTCATAACGATTTTTAAAGAACATAACACGTACAACTTTTTCTGACTAATAAAGAGGCTGTCAATGAAGGTTTTATAGGCACCTCTCCATAAAGATGAACAATATAAAAGATGTGGATATATTAGGGTAAAATAACTTGTAGTAAACATTTTACATTCAATAGTGCCTTAGTCTGTAAAGTATGCCTGTGTATAACGATATCCTAGATTTCACCATATCAATATGTTCTTTCCATTTCAACTTACTATCTATGATATATCCCTAGAAATTTAAATTCGAAAACCTCATGTAATGATAGATTATTTATCTTTATTTGTGTGTGTACTGGCTGAGTCATAAGGGGACTGGAGACCATAAAGCAGTTTTTATTAATATTTAAAGTTAATTTGTTGCTCTTAATCCAATTTGAAACTTTATTTAAATTCTTCATTCAATGTAATTGTAATATTTTCAAGATTGTGGCCTTGAATAAAGATTGTGGTATCATCAGCGAAAAGTATGAATTCAAGTTTATTAATGCTACGAATGATGTCATTTATGTATATTAAAAAAAGCACAGGACCAAGAATTGAACCCTGGGGTACTCCACATGTGATGTCATTATAAGGAGATGATGTATTATTATATGATGTATATTGCTTTCTATGACTTAAATAACTTTTGAACCAGTTGTGAGCACTACCACGTATTCCACTAATAGATAATTTGTGTAATAAGATTGTGTGAGAAATTGTGTCAAATGCTTTTGTGAGGTCACAAAAAACTGTTATTTGTAGCATTTTATTGTCCAGTGCATTGTAAATGTTCTGACAGATATGGTAGACTGCTAATTCAGGTGGAAACTGGGACGGAATCCATGTTGATTTGGAGTTAAATTGAGTGTTTTGAGAGGTAACCCATTAATCTCATTACCATTACTTTTTCAAAAACTTTACTAAAGCTTGGCAATATTGAAATTGGTCTATAATTTTGTATTAAAGAATTGTCACCTTTCTTGAAAAAAGGGACAATTCGAGCAATTTTCATTCGATCTGGAAAGGTACCCTCTTGAAATGATTTATTTATAATGAATACTAGAAATGGTGAAATTATTTCAGAGCATTCTTTTATTATCTTCATATTTATTTCATCATGGCCAGGAGATGTAACTTTCATATTTGCAATTACTGTTTTTATTTCAGCTGGTGTTGTAGGTCTTAAATAAAAAGAAAAAGGGAGTGGTTCTGGAAGATATATGTTAAATGGCTCTTGTGTATCTTGAATGTTATTAGCAAGTGTGCTACCTATACTACTGAAATGATTATTAAATGACCTAGCCACATTTTGATTATCAGTGATTGTATCGCCATTGACAAGAAAAGAAGGTGATATCCTAGTTTTATTTTTACCCAGTAGGTTGTTGATTATGTCCCATATTTTTTTTAGGATCCCCAGCATGATCTGTAAATCTAGTTTTATAATAATTTTCTTTTGCTGTTCTTATTGTTGCCGTCAATTTATTTCTAAAAGATTTAAAAGTATTTTTAATATGTTAAAGGCCATTTGCATATAGCTTTTGTAGTTTATTCCGTTGTTTGATCAACTTTTTAATAGGTGGTGTAATGTATGGTTTGCCTTGATGCTTTTCTTTGATTTTTGTTGTTTTCAATGGAAAGTGCTTATTGTACAATTCTAAAAACCTATTCATATATTTATCAAGAAGATCATTTACATCACAATCCAATGCATTTGTATTCCAGTTAAATTTTGCTAAGTCATCTTTGAAATCATATATTTTTTCAATGTCTAGTTTTCTTTTTGTGAAAGTCACTGTGTTGGAAGTATAACTATCATTGACTACTGAAAAATAGCTATAAATAGAGAAATGATCACTAATTGAGTTAAATATTATCCCACTTGTTAAATAATTATCAAAATTATTAGTCCAGATATGATCAATGATTGTGGCCGAATTTCTAGTTACACGTGTTGGTTTATTGATTGTGGAAAAGAAGTAGTAACTATGGAACATATTTATAAAAATTTGAGCATTTTTTTCATTATGATTTAAAATATTAATATCAAAGTCTCCCATAATATAAATAGGTGTCCTAGAGGTTGATAAAGTGGTAATGATATAGTTAATAGATGCAATAAAATCAGAGAGAGAGAGAGAGAGAGAGAGAGAGAGTCTACCAAAGACTACTCTATACTGGACTTGCTACTCATTTTGGGCTATTTCCAGTGGAGGCCAGTTTTGCGATTCCTGCCATTTTCGAACATCACTCCCTTTTCCCTTCCTATGGTTTATCAGTATATATGATATACCGTTATCTTCGTAAATGTTTGTTCTATAATATTATCAAATAAAAAACAGTAAAATGCAATAAAGAAATGCCATTATGAGAGAGTTAAGAAATATGCATGAACTTAATTCACTTGAACTCTTCGCCATTTAATATTTTGCGAGAAAACATTCTAGATGCTAGCGATAGAAAGAAGCGTATTTTCATTAGCTTTCCATTGCTATATTTCGTTTTCTGATAAATGAATCATAACCATGCATAAATTAGCGTTAACTAAAAAAATAACATCATCTATCGAGATAATTACCCGATGGATGATGTTATTTATTTAGTTAACGCTAATTTATGCATGGTTCTAATTCATTTATCAGAAAATGAAATATAGCAATGGAAAGCTAATTAAATTCCGCTTCTATTGATATGCTGCATGTAAAAAGTCTTCACGCAAAATATCAAATTGCGATGAGTTTAAGTGAATATAAGTTCATGCATATTTCTTCAGAGTCTCATAATGGAATTTCTTTAGTGTATTTTAAAGTTTTTTATTTGATAATATTATAGAACAAACATTCACGAAGATAACAGTGTATCATTTATACTGATATGCCATAGTCTACTGTATTCATGGAACACTTTTTTACTTGCCGATACGATTGATGATGTTATTTTTTTAGTTAACGCTAATTTAGGCATGGTGGTAATTCATTTATCAGAAAACGAAATATAAACAATGGAAAGCTAATGATAATCCGCTTCTTTCTATCGCTAGCATCTAAATGTTTTCTCGCAAAATATTAAATGGCGAAGAGTTTTTAAATATATATTGAGGTCATGCATATTTTTTCACTCTCTCATAATGCATTTCTTTAGTGTATTTTTACTGTTTTTTATTTGATAATATTATAGAACAAACAGTTACGAAGATAACGGTATATCATATATACTGATAAACCTTAGGAAGGGAAATAGGGGTGATGATCTAAAATGGCAGGAATCGCAAAACTGGCCTCCACTGGTCATGGGCGGGTTGGCGCGTGGCACGAGTAGCAAGTCCAGTATAGAGTAGTCTTTGAGTCTACTTATACATATTTCATGTATAAGTACAGTAATTTCATTTAACGGTTAGGTTACGCCGAAAGAGAGAGAGAGAGAGAGAGAGAGAGAGTCTACCTATACATATTTCACCGAAAACATGGGGTGAAGACGGTGAACATGGAAGAGCAAAAAACGCCCGAGATATTAAAGTCTAGGAAGGAGGGAAGGAGGAAGGCGCAGGAGGGAAATATAAGATAAGATAAGATAAGGAAGGGAGAGGAAATTGTGGGGAAGTGAAATGATGGAAGTGAGGAAGGAGCAGATGGAGAGACAAGTAGCCCAATGGGAGGAGAGAGAGAGAGAGAGAGAGAGAGAAAGAGAGAGAGAGAGAGAGAGAGAGAGAGAGAGAGAGAGAGAGAGAGAGAAGAGAGAGAGGAGAGAGAGAGAAGAGAGAGAGAGAGAGAGAGAGAGAGAGAGTCCTATGAATTTCAGAATTGATGCAACTAATTTTTCATTATTGATTTAACCCTTGAGGCCCAGAACGTAATTTCCTTTGTACTTTGGGTACCATTAGACGGTTTTTAGTGAATAAATATGCAATATTTATAGCTAGACCTGTTTAGTATCCTGTCGACTAACTAATTGGTATGTTCAGTACTTTCGTAATTATATGGGCTCGACAACACAATTTTTTTCTAGCAAAGGAAAAGATCTGGAGTGAAGGGCATTAATGACCTTGACTTTGCTCTTTTTGTGCTTCCCTTCTTTGCCATGCTTCCTTTACCATGGAAGGAAGGAAGAAGGAAGGAAGGAAGGAATGAAGGAATGAAATTGAAGGAAGGAAGGAAGAAGGAAGGGAGGAAGGAAGGAAAGAAGGAAGGAAGAAAGGAAAGGGCGGGAGGAAGGGAGGGAGGGTGAGAGGCCGGGAGGTAAAGGAAGCAGGAAAGAAGGAGGGAATGAATGAAGGCAGGAGATACAATGCGTGAGGGTGTACAATTACTCCTCTCCCTATAAGCCATCTCCTTCTCTAGGACAGCGAGTGGCCTAAGAACAGCCACACGCCTGTCAATCAACTCTATCTTTGATGCGAGTGCATCGGAGGAAAGGGGGGCGGCTGAGCCTCTTAATCCAGGGTTCTTAACTTTTTTTTAGTGCTCGTTACCCTTGAGAATCTAAGGTACATTTGTCTCCGTACCCCGATCAGAAAAAAGTATAATTAGGTAAGGCGAGTAATTGGCGGCATGGTACTGTTTCGTTCCATACGACCGACTTTATAAAGATTCCTTTCCACTTGGAACATGTGACAAAATTCCAGTCAAGAGCTCAGCCAGCTGGCTGCCACGCGGTGTGCGGGGGACGGATCTGTGACGCGGTAGGACTTGAACTTGACAGTCCTCTCCTGTCCTGACCCTGGCCGTATATTACGGCACTCAGTGTGGGACACAAACAAACTACTAGCTTCAGCCCATCAGTAATAGTTTTGAGGGGAAATGAATAAAGGTGTTTCTGTTCGTTACCCAAATTCGTTTTTTTTTCATTACCAATTAAGTCCAATACCAAATCATGTGATTCATTAAGAGGGATTTGTCCATGACCAAATTAACCCTACTTGTAATTAACAAATACCAAATGGCAAACCTGCAGCCAACATTCGCATGGAAAAACACTTAACCACACGAGTATAGAATTCGATGGTCAAAATCAATCATTGGGGGCATACGACGGGAGCACGTCGCCTCGCCCACCATCACGACGCATTCCCGGGGGGTCCACACGCGCGAATCCACATGCAGGCTACTTCCCATACCAAGCAGCTTATCGACAGAAACATCAGCTTGCCCCAGCCCACGAGCCTTGTGGGGCGCCCCCTTGGCCTCCTCCACGCAGGAATTGTCTGCTTACATATACAACCCGATGGGAAGGATCGGTTTCAGGGTAGCGTGCCACTGCTCATATAGCCGAAGTTACGCTGACGGACTATGAAGGTAATAGGACTCGATCAGTCTCACGCGATTTGAAACGTAATCATCCCAGGGATACTCAATGATTCTGCGAAGACATTATTACCCAAAGGCATCGATTCGTCTCCAATCATTTATTTAGGTCCATGTCTCACAACATAGAGTAAGACAGGGATCACAAGCGACTTGAAGATCGGATCTTTGTCCTCCTGCACACCGTCGCACACGGTACCAACAACGCCAATAACTCCCGCTGAGCGGAGTCCATAACAACGTGGGCTATGCCAATCCCACCCGTAAGACTTCTTGACGTGACCCGGCCGTCATTATGGACGTGTACCAAGGTATGTAAAAACTTCCAAGATCTCAATGTCCTCGCACACGGCATGAACGAGTGTACCGTTCATCTAGTAAGCTCAAACACCTGGATTTGTCTTAATCCAGGAACCTCAAGTCCCAAAGGCTTTGCCCTACCTCGTGCAGCGCTTCGAGAGCCATAACCAAGGACCTCCAGCGAATAAGCAAAGATTACTGCAATCATCGGCACAAAAACAAGATCAGTGATCTTGTGTTGCCGCAACGGTATACAAGAAAAAACGGACATATGACAGTAACTAATATATATCTACAAGTATGTAGGATGACACTATGATGACACCGTTGGACGCCTGCAAGGTGGTTAGGATAATGTGACAGACAAAACTAATTATATATTTTAGAATTCAACCTCCTTATTAATATGATATGAAAATGATTTGTTAGTCAGCATGGTCTCATAACCCCAGGGTAAGGTTTCGTACCCCCGGTGGTACAAGTACCCCAGTTAAGAACACTTGCTCTAGGATAATGAGCGGTAAACTATTTCCATCATCTTTCCCTTAATTTTCTCCATTCTCTAGATATGCTTCTCTCTCTATCTCTCTCTCTCTCTCTTCTCTCTCTCTCTCTCTCTCTCTATCTCTCCTCTCCTCTCTCTCTCTCTCTCTCTCCTCTCTCTCTCTCTCTCTCTCTCTCTCTCTCTCTCTCTCTCTCTCTCTCTTCTTCTCTCTCTCTCTCCTCTACTCTCTCTCTCTTCTCTCTCTCTCTCTCTCTCTTCTCTCTCTCTCTCTCTCTCTCTCCCCAGAACACATTTTTTTCTTCAATCATCTGGGTTACATTTAGCCTTATTTCCTCCCTCCCTTCTTTCCCCTACAATTCTCCCTGCTCTTTTCTGACTCTCCCCCCCTCGCCCTCCCTTTACGCCTCCTTACGCTCCTATTGCTGGTGTTCGTTTGTTGTCAACCCTTATTGGCGCCAGGACATAAAGGAGACTAATGAAAGCTACAAACTTTTCTCATCCTCAAAGACCTAGAAAGCTGGTTGCAGCAACCCTACCCGTATTACCTGACCCGCCTAGGAGACAAAACCAACATTCTTGATCTTTTCTAACTACTAACCCTTCTGCTTACCTCTGTGGCAAACTATTCTCTCCTGTTGGGTTCCTCCGATGACAATCTTAATTATGTAACCTGTCCTATCGCTCCGGTTACCGATTCGGGACCCACCTAAGCGGGGGTGATTCTGAACTTCAAAACTCAGCTAAGTGGAAGACCTAAGGAATTTACTACTCTGATTTTCCATTGGAATGATTACTGCTTTCCCTGTCAAAGACCCATCTCTTTGTGCAGAGCGCATAACTGAGGCCTAGTCTCTGGCATGAAGGCGTACATTCCACACACTTTCTCTAATCCTAACGCACGTTCGACCTTGGTTAACTCTGCTTGTTCCTCATGTGAGATAGAGAGCGTGGCTCACAAAAAGGTACGTTAAGCATCTCTCTGAAACTCAAGCCCTCTATATTTCTGCCTTAATCATGCCAAATCTTTACTTCAAACATACCATAAACTCTTCATTCATAGAAAATGTCAACATTTTTTCTGAATCAAATTCCCTCTCGTGACTTCTGCATCTAGCAAATAACACTCTAACAAATTTTTTCTTCTTCATCTTTCTCCCTATGCTTCACCCATATGGATCCACAGAACTGTCTCAAGCTACTTCTAAAGCTGAACTCTTCGCTCAAACATTTGCTAAAAAAATTCAACTTGGTTTGATGAAGGGCTTGTTCTCCTTCCTCCTCCACCTAGACTATATTATGCCTGTCCTTAAGATCCTTCGTAATGATGTTTCTTTGCCCATTCTGGCCTAGATCCTCGGAAGGCTCGGAGGTCCTGACGTGAGTCCCTCCTATTGTTCTCAAAAACTGTGCTTCTGTGCTTGCACCCTGCCTGTCAAACATTTCGTCTTTGTCTATCTAACTTCCACTTCCTTCTTGCTGAAGTTTGCTCACATTCCAACCTGTTCCTAAGAAGTGGGACTGTTCTATCCTTAAAACTACCGTCCTATGGCCCTTGACTTTGCCTTTCTAAAGTTTTGAATCTATATTAATAAGAAGATTCATTAAAGCATTATATCTGCTCACAATCTCTTATATATGATCGTCAGTACGGTTTTCGTAAAGGGCGATCTATGGCGATCTTCTAGCTTTCCTAACTGAATTCTTGGTATCCTCCTTTAGGGGTTTCGGTTGAAAACTTTTGCTGTTGCCCTGAATATCAAAAGCTTTGATAGAGTCTGGCCCAAATCTTTAATTCCAAACTTACCCTCATTCGGTTCTAATCCTGCTCTCTGTACCTTCATTTTAAGTTTTCTTTCAAACCGTTCTAGCAGCTACTGTAGGACGGACATTGTTCTCTCCTAAATCTATCAATTAGTGGTGTTCCTCAGGTTCTGTCCTATCACCACTTCTTTTATTATTCATTTAACGATAGTTACGTCAACTTCAAAACCTATCCAATCATACGCTGATGATTTACCTGCATTTTTTCAACGTCGTTTATTAGACGTCCAACTTCAACAGGAACTAAGTGATTCACGCAGAGATGCCACCGAGCGCCTACCACTTCTGATCTTTCTATAATTTCTGATTGGGGGGAAAAGCAAACCTTGTTTGTTCAATGCTCAAAACCAATTTTCTGCACATATCTATCGACAAAACCTACCAGATAACTATCCCCTCTTCTTCAATGGACACTCAACTGTCTTCCTCTTCTCCAATGAACATTCTAGGCTATCCTTTACTAAAAATCTGAACTGGTAATCTCCAAATTCTCATCTCTTGCTAAAACAGGCTTTTAAGAAGCTAGGTGTCCTGTGGCGTTTGCGTCTCTTTTTTTTTTCCCTCCCAATTGCGTGCTCTCTACTCACTGGCCTTATCTGCCCATGTATGGAGTAGGTCTCACATGTTTGGGGTGAGAATCCACGCATACATCTTCCTAGGACAGGGTTGAGCTTAAGCTTTTCGTCTCATCAACTCCCGCTCTCCTGAATGACTTGTCTTCAACCTTTAAATCACCGCCTGCAATGTGCTTCTCTGCTCTCTTCTACCGTTATTTTCATGCTCACTGCTCTTCTGAAACTAGCGAACTGCATGCCTCCCCCCCTCCGCGATCCCTCGCTGCACAAGACTTTCTATCATTCTCATCCCTATTCGTCATCTTACTAATGCAAGAGTTAATCAGTATCTTTACTCTTCATCCTGTCACTGGTAAAACTCTGGAACTACTCTTCATGTTTCTATTTTCCACTTTCCTATGACTAAATCTTTTCAAAGAAGAGTAACAACAGACCTCCCGAACTAATTGGCTCACCCCGCGTTGTTATTTTATTCTTTTACGTCTTCTTGCTAGGGGACTGGCAATAAGTGGGCTTTGTGTTACCCATTTTTGGGTGCCCTTGGCCAGTCCCTTTGTGAGTCACCACCCCCAAAAATTATATATATATATATATAAATAAAATAATCACCTTTTGGACGTCTTATAGGTAGGGGAAAAAAGGGAACAGACCATAATCAAGGGGAAATCTGATCTGGTTGTGTGTCTTTGTGGGTGAGTGGTGTGGTCTGTGTTGTGTGTGTGTGTGTGTGTAAGTGTGTGTGTGTGGTTGTTGTGTGGTGTGTGTGTTGCGTGGCCTTTCTTCCGTGTGTGTGTGTGGGCTGTGTGTGTTTTGTGTGTGTTAGGTGTGCGTGTGTGTGTGTTGTGATGTGTGTGTGTGGGGGGGGGGGGTGCGGTGGTGTATGTGTGTGTGGTGTATGTGTGTGTGTGTGTGGTTGTGTGTGTGTGTGGTGTGTGTGTGTGGTGTGTGTGTGTGGTGTGTTGTGTGTGTGTGTTGTGTGTGTGAGTGTGTTTTGTTTGTGTGTGTAGGTGTTGCGTGTGTGGGTGTGTGTGTTTGTGGTGTAGGTGTGCGTGTGTGTTTGTGTGGTGTTTATTTGACTCTAGTGTGTGTGGGTGGGGTGTGTGTGTGTTCGTGAACGTTCTTTGCTGTGTGTGTGTGTGTGTGTGTGTGTTTATTGACTCTGTGGGGGTGCGTGTGTTCGTGAAACGTGTTGTGTGTGTGTGTGTGTGTGTGTGTGTGATCTATATATATATAGATCTAATATATAATATATATTAATATATATATATATATATAATATATATATAATATCTATACTATATATATATATTAGTATATACTATATATATATATAATATATATTATTTATAATAATATATATATATATATATATATATATATATATATATATATATATCTTATATATATATATATATATATATGGTGTGGGAGGTGTTGGTGTGGTGTGTGTGTGTGTGGTGTGTGTGTGTGTGGTGTGTGTGTGGTGTTGTGTGTTTGTATCTGTGTGAGGTGCCTTGTGTTTTGTGTGTTTGTGTGTGTGGTATCTCTGTGGAGGTGTGTGTGGTTGTGTGTGTGTGGGGTGGTGTGTGTTTGTATGTCATCTGTGGTGAGGTCGTGTGTGGTGTTGTGTGTGTGTGTGTGTGTATCTCTGTGTGAGGTGTGTCGTGTTGTGTGTGTATGTGTGTTGTGTGTATCTCTGTGTGAGGTGTGTGTGTGTGTGTGTGTGTGTGTGTGTGTATCTCTGTGTGAGGTTGTGTTTGTGTGTGTGTGTGTGTGTGTGGTGTGTGTGTGTGTGGTGTGTGTGTATCTGTATCTGGGTAGTGTGTGTGTCTTTGTGTGTGTGTGTGTGTGTGTGTGTGTGGTGTGTGTGTGTGTACTCTGTATATTCTTCTGGTTAGGTGTGTGTGTGTGTGTATATGGATATTACATAATAAATATATATATCTAGATAATATATATATAAAATATATATGTATATATATCATATATATATTATATATTATATTATATATATATATATGAGATATATATATATCATAATTATATATAATGTATATATATATATGGTATATATATATATATATAATAGATATTTTATTATATTATATTATATATATAGATATATATATACACATATATATATTATATATATATAATAATATATATATCTATATATTATATATAGATATATATATATATATATATATATTATATATATATACTAATTAGTACAATATATATATATATATATATATATATGTACACACACACACACACCTACACAGAGATAAGAGATACACACGTAAACACACACACACCCACACCAACGCGACACACACCTCACACAGAGATACAACACTCAACACACACCCACACACACCACACACACACACACACACACAAGAATACACACACACACACACAACACACACGCACACCACCACCTCACACAGAGATACCACACACGCACACACAACACACACACACACACACACACAACACACACCACACGTAACCACACACCACACAAACACACCTCACACAGAGATACACACACCACATATATATATATATATATATATATATGTATATATATAATATATATATTATAATAATATATATATAATATATATATATATATCTTATCTATCTATCTAATCTATCTATCTAGCTATCTATTATCTATCTATTATCTATCTATCTATCTATATATCTATCTATATATCTATCTATCTATCTATCTATCTACTCTCTATCTATCTAGCTATCTATCTATCTATCTATCTATCACTATTCTATCTATCTATTCTAATCTATCTATCTATCTATCTATCTATCTATCTATTCTATCTATCTATCTATTATCTATCTATCTATCTATCTACTATCTATCTAATCTTATCGATCTATCTATCGTATATATATATATATATATTAGATATATATATAAAAGATAGATATATATAATATATATAGATACTATTATTATATATCTATATATATATATATATATATATTATATATATTATATGTGTGTTGTGTATCTCTGTGTGAGGGTGTGTGTGTGTGTGTGTGTACGTGGTGTGTGTGTGTGTGTGTTGTGTGTGAGTGTGTGTGTGTGTGTGTGTATGTGTGTGTGTGTGTGTTATGTGTGTGTGTGTGTGTGTGTTGGTGTATGTGTGATGTGTGTGTGTATGTGTATGTGTGTGTGTATGTGTATGTGTGTGTGTGTGCATGTGTGGTGTGTATGGTGTGTATGTGTATGTTATGTGTGTGTGTTGTGTGTATGTGTATTGTGTGTGTGTGGTGTGTGTGTGTGTGCATGTGTGTGTGTGTGTGTATGTGCTGGTGTGTCTGTTGTATGTGCTAGTGTGTGTGTGGTGTGTGTAGTGTGTGTTGTGTGTTGTGTGTGTGTGTGGTGTCTGTGTATGTGGTGTGTGTTGTGTGTGTGCATGTGTGTGTGTGTGTATGTGTGTGTGTGTGTGTGTGTGTGTGTGTGTGTGTGTCGTGTGTGTGTGTGTTGCCTTCCCTAATCGTTTTACAAAAATTGTATTTGTGTAAGATTGGTTGAGTCTTTTCCCCCCTTTATTAATCTTTTTCATCGGACGCGTCTTTCCCCTTTTTGGGAAAGGGAAGACGCACTTTTGCATGTAAGGCAGACTTTCCACTGATCGTGCCATTTGCCCCTAACCTTTTACTTTTTAATTTTTTTGTGTCTTTTTGTTGTACTATTCATTTTTTTCCCGATCTTATAAAAATTTGCTCTAAAGTTAGGGGATGTATACAGATTTTTTTATGCATTTTTCGTAAGCAAGGTATAAAAAACTATGCCTTTCCCTTCCTTATTTTCACAGTTAAAGCTTTCCCAGCTTTCTTTCAAAAAATTTTTTTTCTTTTCCCTTCTTTTTTTTATTTCATAGAGTCTTTAAATTTCCTCATAACTTTTTTTTTATTTTTTTAAAATTTTAGTTTTATTTATTTTAATTAATTTTGTATATTTAAATTTATTTTTTTGGTAGAGCCTTTGCTTTGGAATCCTTTTGTAGCACCCTCTGTGTTTTTTCAATTTAATGTAAGGTAAAGGTGCTTGCAATACCATAGCGGTATACAGTGGGGGCCCGAGTGGGCGAGAGTGGCGCCCCCCCCCCTTAAGTCGCCGCACGTTAAGTGCAAAATTGGGCCCTTCTTTCCCCCTTCGAACCAGGGGAAGACAAAAACAGTGAGTCGATTCCCATCTGGGGCCGCGGGGGAACCCCCCGTCGTCGGGACGTGGGTTCGGGTGTAAAGCTTGATTTTTTTCCATTCCCTACCAAACCAGTCAATTAAGGTTGTCATGGTCAACATGGGTTAGCAAAATAAAAAATTACGAGTTTTCATTTTTTTCTGGGGTATAACGAGGATTTTGGCAAAATAGAAGCTTTCGATCACGTTGGCCTAAAAATTCTATAAAAGTAGAGGAATGTTTAAAGGGGGTTTTTATGGGAAAATTCCCTTCTCTTTGAGCATGGATTTTAAATAACTACAAAAATCATTGCCCCTAAAAAAAAAAAAAAATGCGATGAAAAGGTAAAGAGAAAAAGATCCAAGAGGAAATAATCATGAAGGAACATGCATCATTTTTTTTTTAAGGACTAAAATTTAATAATGAAATGAATATTTAAAAACAGAGTATGAAAATCCGTACGAGTTTCCCCTATTTTTTTTTTAAATGATTTTTAAGTAGGGTATAAAAGTTTTTTTTTTTGGAATGTGAAATTTACTAGGGCCTGATCACGCCCAGACACCGACTCCAGAATTACTCTTCCAGAGAGAACTTAGGGTCATAGAGGGAGAGAGAGAAAGAGAGAGGAGAGGAGAGAGAGAGAGGAGAAGAGGGGAAGAGAGAGAGAGAGAGAGAGAGGAGAGAGAAGGGGAGAGAGAGAGAGAGTTGTGTGTGTAGTGAATGGGTGGGTATGTGTATTTTATGGGTATGTGTATTGATGGTATGCGGGTGTGCGTGTCGTTGCGGGTTTCGTGGCGGTCCCTTTTGTGTGTGGTGTGTTTGGGGGTGTGTGGTGGTGGGTGTGGTGTGTGTTAAAGAGTGATTGTTTGACCCACGTAATATTTTTTTTTTCCAATGTAGTTTTTTTAAAATTTTTAAAAAATTTTTATGTATTTTTTTTGTGCGAAAAAGGAATCATATGGTCCTTTTTATATTATTTGGGAGTAAATGGTGGAAAAAAGTAAAGACAGAGGTTAAAACGTGATGAAGGAGATTAATGATAGAAGTTTGTAGTAATAGAGCCGTGTAGAGTAGTAGTAGAGTAGTGTGTAGTAGTAGAGTTTGTGTGTAAGTAGTAGTAGTAGTAGCATTAGTAGTAGCAGTAGGAGTAGAGTAGTATAGTAGTAGTAGCTTATTATTATTTTAGGGTTTTATTATTATTAGTAGTAGTAGTAGTAGTAGTGCAGTAAGGTAAATAAAATATGAAAGAGGAAAAAAAGTAGTAATCATTGGCAAATTTAAAATCTTTCCCGTCAGGAAAACAGTTTTAAGGAAAATTTTGTAAACTTAAAAACATGTAAGATAAGAGGAATTGTTTTTAAGTTTTTTAAAAATAATCGTCCAGACCCCTTTTTTTTCCTAAATTTTGTTGAATATACATTCAAAAACACTAAACCCCCAAAAAAAAATGATTTCCAGCCTTATTTTTCCCTTTTTAAAAAACACTTTTGTAAAAAAAGCCGCGAACAAGTTTTCTTCCCCAAAGGGTAGAATGTTATTGATGACGTCCGGGAGGAACGCTCCAATGTAAAAAAAACCGTCGCCTCTTTAGACTGCGGCAAAGTTTGAGAGCGTTTCACTTCACTGTCGACAGTGAATTGTCGTTTGAAGACTAGAGGGTACTCAATTGAGACCGAAATAAATGACGTGCTCGGTATTGGGAAAAC
>JACEEZ010026162.1:0-14889 GCA_016584305.1 Chionoecetes opilio | reverse complement strand
CCCCGGGGGCCCCTCTGCAGGGAGCTTTGTGCCCTAGCCACAGGGTTCGACAGATGTGGCCTGTCGGGCCAAGATCTCTGCCAGGCAAGGGGTCTGTCGCGGGGACGGCTGTGCAGGGTCTTGCCACAGGAGCAGCGTGACCTATCGCCGGGCAACACCTGGCTGCAGAGGGTGGCAGACGCCGCCATCCACCTCCTCCCGGCCACACCCACCTGCTGCTGGACGGACCTGGGGGGAGATGCTGAGAAGTGCCATAGAGGTAAGGCGAAAAGAGCGCCTTACCCGTCTTCAGGCGCTTTTGTAACGGCCCGGCTAAGGCACCGACTAAAAGCCCATGTACAGTCGAAAGTTCAGGCGCTTTTGCACTGCCTTACACCTCCAAAGCCTATGGCGTGGGCGTGGTCCAAGAATCCTACTAGCCAATCACGTTGCCTATCTGAGCGCTGCTTAGCAGCTTCGACCAATCACAAGGCTTGAACACGTCTCTGCTGAAGCAAGGAATGTTGTCCCTCCCTCCCTAACCAAGCACTTATGGCAAGGGACACACCGCTCTCCCCCGCACAAAAGCTGTTTCATCACAAGTTTGGACGTTCAACGCAGGTTTTGACCACTTATATATTTTTGCATTAGGACGTGCCATACACCATGATAATCGTTAAGGTGTGCCGATTCCGGACAGTGAGTGAAAATTTAATGCAAAGCAACATTCCAGGAATAAGGAGAAGATGAATAAAAAAAGGTGAAAAAAAAAGTTTATACACGATTTCATTTTGCTCTCATTATCTTATATAGGTATAGTTTACTGCAAGTTTTATGCATTCATGATATGCACTAATGTCTCGTGAAGATGATGGTATGTTCAGCTGTCCTAAATATCATCTGGTAGTATGATAATACCGTGTAATAGTACAGCATTTTAGTGCGGGCGGAGCACCTGCCGCCCGCCGCCCGCCGCCTGCCCTAACCAAACACACAACACAAACATTTCTTATCACCAGCATATAAACACCCTATAATGCCGCATTAGTCTTGCACGATCAATTCATACACACCTTGCAACACTATTAATACGTAAAACACCAATTGTTACGTTGTAGGAACTGAAACAAGCTGTATTTGCTTTATAAACAGAAGATGAATGTCTGTCAAAGGCCCACAGCAGCTCACTAAGTCAGGGTCTGACCATGCCTTAGTTTTCAGCGCCTTTAGCGGTGCCACTAAGGCAGCAATCTCGACTGAGCATTGCGGTGGGAGGGCGTTTCGCCTTACCACAGGCGCCTAGTGGATAGGGCGCCCTAGCTCACTCTCAGCATCTGGCCCCTGACCGCCCCGCTGTCAACTACGTCGCTCCGCCACCGTGGCAGCCCTCTGCCGCCCAGGGGCCAGATGCTGAGAGTGAGCTAGGGCGCCCTATCCACTAGGGCGGCCTGTGGTAAGGCGAAACGCCTCCCACCGCTATGCTCAGTCGAGATTGCTGCCTTAGTGGCACCGCTAAAGGCGCTGAAAACTAAGGCATGGTCAGACCCTGACTTAGTGAGCTGCTGAGGGCCTTTGACAGACATTCATCTTCTGTTTATAAAGGCAAATACAGCCTTGTTTCAGTTCCTACAACGTAACAATGGTGTTTACGTATTAATAGTGTTGCAAGGTATGTATGAATTGATCGTGCAAGGACTAATGCGGCATTATAGGGTGTTATATGCTGGTGATAAGAAATGTTGTGTTGTGTGTGGTTAGGGGCGGGCGGCGAGCGGCGGGCGGCAGGTGCTCGCCCGCACTAAAATGTTGAAACTATTACACGGTATTATCATACTACCAGATGATATTTAGGACAGCTGAACATACCATCATTTCACGAGACATTAGTGCATATCATGAATGCATAAAACTTGCAGTAAAACTATACCTATAATAAGATAGTGAGAGCAAATGAAATCGTGTATAAACTTTTTTTTCCACTTTTTTTATTCATCTTCTCCTTATTCCTGAAATGTTGCTTGCATTAAATTTTCACTCACTGGTCCCGGAATCGGCACACCTTAACGATTATCATGGTGTATGGCACGTCCCAATGCAAAAATATATAAGTGGTCAAAACCTGCGATGAACGTCAAACTTGTGATGAAAACAGCTTTTGGCGGGGAGAGCGGTGTATCCTTGCCATAAGTGCTTGGTTAGGGAGGGAGGGACAACATTCCTGCTTCAGCAGAGGACGTGTTCAAGCCTTGTGATTGGTCGAAGCTGCCTAAGCAGCGCTCAGATAGGCAACGTGATTGGCTAGTAGGATTCTCGGACCACGCCCACGCCATAGGCTTTGGAGGGTGTAAGGCAGTGCAAAAGCGCCTGAACTTTCGACTGTACATGGGCTTTAGTCTGTGCCTTAGCCGGGCCGTTACAAAAAGCGCCTGAAGACGGGTAAGGCGCTCTTTTCGCCTTACCTCTATGGCACTTCTCAGCATCTCCCCCAGGTGATTATCGCCACACTGCCGGCCGCGAAGGGCGTTGTGCACGCGGGAGGAGCTGAGGCAGCACGCCCTGCAGGCGGTGGCGCACGCCAATGTTCCCAGCAGCGTCGCCCTGCAGGTGGTGGCGCACGCCAATGTTCCCAGCAGCGTCGCGGTCGCTATTACTACACCGACGGCTCCGTTGACCCTGAGAGAGGCCGGACAGGTGCTGCGGTGGTTACGGGCGGTGAGGTGCTGTCCTGGAGGACACCCGACCATTGCTCCACGCTGCAGACGGAGCTGGTGGCGATAGAGCGCGCCCTACAGCACGCCCTGGGCCGACAGGAGGAGGTTGTGGTGATTCACACCGACTCCATGTCTGCCCTGCAGGTCCTACGGCAGCCCCCGCACACCGATGGACAACGTGCAGCTCACCACCGCCATCCTGGGCCACATCCAGGGCCTCGCCGCGCAGGGGCGCTGTGTTAAGGTTCAACTGGGTGCCCAGCCACATAGGCGTCCGTGGCAACGAGGCGGCCGATGAGGCGGCCAGGAGGCACCCAGACATCCAGCGGTGGCCTTGACTGTCTTACCCAGCATCCAAGGGGCCAAGGTACTGGCCAGGACGCGCTGCATCTGTGCCGCAGAAACAACAGTATCGCCAGCTGGTGCAGACATCGAGGCAGGCAGCCTGGCACAAACAAGCCACGAAAAAACAACGAGCCGTTACGCCCCGCCCAGCAGCTGTCCCGAGCCGAGGAGGTCGTTCTACACCGACTTCGGCTTGGCTACGTAACCCTGGATGAGCATGAGGGACGGGTTTGAGGAGCGGGCCGTGTGAGCACTGTCCTCATATGACCCCCCATCCCCTGACCCACTACCTGCTTTCCTGTCCCGCTACAGAGCGGCTCAGACAGTGCGTCGGCCCGGAAAGCGCGGCCGCCCTCGTACGGCAGTTTCAGAAAAATCTGCCCCTGCTGCTGGAGGTGGCGCGTTGCCGCCCCACCCCCCGATGAACACTAAGGAGCGGGAGTGACCTCACGCCCCGCCCACCTGTGACTGACTGTGGCTGCGGCTACAGCGGCGGGCTGATGCCCGCTCATTTATTACTGGCTGTATGTGTATGTATGTGTATGTGTATGTATGTGCATATGTATATGTATATGTATATATATTTATGTAATAGATGTAAATAAATATAAAAAAAAAAAAAAAAAAAAAAAAAAAAAAAAAATAAGGGCGGGAAAGGACTAGCATTTTATCGTATATTGCATATTTTTTATATAGATAAGGAAGAAAGATAATAGCCTACAGGCGCTATATAGGCTCCAACGTAAAAATAATATATGCAGATAGGTATTGTAAAAGTGTACCTACTAGGTCCCGCCTCCCGCAAGACGCTGCTTTAGTGTTACTTTGTTTTTGTTTTCTTTTCGTTTTGATGCTGCGCTGCACACTTTCACAACAACAACAGCACACTAAGGAAAACACCATGCAGGAACCAAGATAATATATGATGTATCATTAATGCAGCCCACCGTGACCTTACTGCCTCACTCCAATGTGTAGTGTAGTGGGCGGGCTGCCAGGGTTCCTCCAAGGCTCCCGCCGCCAACAACACCAAGGGCAACACGTCCTGCGGGTTTCAACTTGCCAGGGAAAGTAAGTTTCATTTTGGTTCCCTGAAGTTAGCAATATTTCCACAATGCTGAAGTAGAAATGATAGGCCTCCTAACGTAGTTGATAAAGCGGTCAAATGGACGAGAACTGCGCGGTCGCTGCCAAGGATACTATACTCGTCTTGGTCCTTACCTACCCTTGTTTATATATATATATATATATATATGTATATATATATATATATATATATATATATATATATATATATATAATATATATATCGGTTCTACAATTTAAAGCATTTCAAGGTCGGTTGGGAAATACTTTGGAACTCATCCTTCTGGCTTTGACTGAAATGAACTACCGCACTGTATTGTATGCTTATTGTACTTCACATCTGTAAAGGTTCCAGCGTGCGCTCAGCCTTGGTTAATCCACACGGCCGCTATGAAATATGAGGTGCCTCAAAAAATTCTAAGTCCAGTTAGGTTAGGTTAGGTATACTTTGTGGTTAAGGTTAGGTTAGGTTAGGTTAGGTTAGGTATGGTATACTTTGTGGTTAAGGTTAGGTATACTTTGTGGTTAAGGTTAGGTTAGGTTAGGTATAATTTGTGGTTAAGGTTAGGTTAGGTTAGGTATACTTTGTGGTTAAGGTTAAGGTTAGGTTCGGTTAGGTATACTTTGTGGTTAAGGTTAGGTTAGGTTAGATTTTTACATATAGTGACTTTGATGATTTTTTGGGAGTCATAAATCACTTATATTTGCTTCCCCCACCCAAAAACCCCGTATTCCCGCCAGTTCCCCAGGCTTGTTGGCTATAGGGGGAAGAAAAAAAAGATAGGGGTGAAGGACTTCTTCCAAAGTTTTACCGCCCTTGTTAATTAAGATGGCTAAACTGCTTATACTGTTAATGATTACAAGTGATGTGTAGATTAAGAAGAATAGAGATTTAACTACATTATAAACCATGTCTTAGCTTCATAACTAGTCATACTCATAGTAACTCCTATCTATCTATCTATCTATCTATCTATCTATTGCAGATGTCAAGGCATTGTTGTATGCCGGGCTGCGAGTCCAAATATTCCTATAAAGCCGTATCAGCCTTCAGTTCCCGAGAGATGAGCAGCGTCGGGCCCAGTGGATAAAGGCCGTCCCTCGGAAAGACTTCATGCCTACAGTGTGTTCAAAGGTCTGCGCCAGACACTTTGAACAACGTTGCATCATCACAAGAAGACAGCATGACACGCCCTGATGGAACTGTCATAACGGCAAAGAGAGCCCGGGCAGCTCTGACAAAGGATGCGTGTCCCACCATCTTTGCCACCCACCCATTGTACAAGTCCCAGGAAGCACAAACTGATCCAACTCTACCGCCTCCACCCACCCTTCCACCACCTGCAGCCACCTCTCCACCACCTGCTCCCACTACTCAACCACCTGCTTCCACCTCTCAACCACCTGCTTCCACCTCTCAACCACCTGTCCCACTACTCAACCACCTGCTTCCACCTCTCAACCACCTACTTCCACCTCTCAACCACCTGCTCACACCTCTCAACCACCTGCTTCCACTCTCAACCACCTGCTCACACCTCTCCACCACCTGCAGCCACCTCTCCACCACCTGTAACCACCTGTCCACCACCTGCAGCACCACTCTTACCAGCTGCAGCCACCTGTCCACCACCTGCTCTCAACACTCCACAGAAAAGAATATCCAGGTTAGTTGAATGATAGTAAAACATATTACAATTTTTGGAATGGACGCTCCTTCACCTTTACCTTCTGTGGAAATTTATGTCACATACGTATATTTATTTGAGGTCTTACCTATACAAAACCATCGTCTATCTCATCCCGACACAATACCCCAACTAGTCAACTAACTAGGATACTTATCGGTGGATAGTAGGGTTGAATTGGTTGTAGGCTTAATCAATACTGCAATGTCTTGTTATTCGAAGTGGTCAACGTGATCGAGGCCGCCGGTGAAGGGCTGGAGGGCGGTGTTATTGTTATGGGCGTCAGAAGGTTTTCACACCAAGTTATCTTGACGCGGCGGATATAATCAGTGTGTCGTATTTTAACACGTCCTATTGTTTTTATCACATATGTACAAAATGAACGTATGTACAGTTCTTCTCGTTAAAATCAGACAAGAGATGTTAATCCCGTGAGGGCTGGAATGAAACTAATATATACAAGCACGTATATATTTAATGAGAGATGTTAACTCGGTAGAGGCTGGAAGTGTACTGACCTCTCCGGTGGGCGGCGGGCATCGGCCACCAACATTCAGCCACGTGTACAAATCCCTGTGGCATAGAATCTAAGAGGGATAGCCAATGCCCCGCGCTTCAAACCAAGGTGCTAATTATTTAAGGTGCAAGCTTAATAACCACTGGGAATGTTAATTTATATTATCCCAGTATGTACTTATCATTACTTAAATTATCTTAATTAATACCCATTACCATTATAATATATTAATACATCCCTATGCACCCCCTTTGATGAGCGGATAATACCTCCCTCACAGGGGGGGGGGGGGGAAACAAACCACCACACCCTGCCAAATATTGAGAGGGTGGTTGGTGGATAATTTCCACACCTTCAATGGCCTTGTGCGGGAACCCAGTAGGGAGTGAATTAACCTCTTCACGCCCAGATCTTCCTTTGCTATACAAAATTGTATGTTGTCGAGTCATAAAATAACGAAAAAGTAACTGAAAATACCAAATTAGTTAGTCGGACAATGATGCTAAACAGGTCATATCTATAAAACATTGCTTATAGTCACTAAAAGCCATCTAATGGCACCCAAATCACAATGGAAATTTTGTTCTGGGTCTCAAGGGGTTAATGGGTAGCAAGCAACTCAGTCAGATGGAGGCAGGACTCACTCTTATCGCTGGTCAGGGGAGAGGCAGATATCTCAAAAGTAATGATTCGCCACAGAAAGGAGTGTCAGATTTGCCCAAAAAACTTCTAAAAATATATAGCGATGTTGTCCAATACAATATATGATATCATGTTGTCCAGATGCTTCTCAATAGTAAAAAAATGTTCCATTAATTTTGCCCGAAGGAATTCACCTGTAGTTAAGACTGCCAATGTACTAAATAAGGTATGGTTGTTAAGTTGGTTGAAGTATGGTTGCTTGATTACTATATAGATGACCCGGAAGAGGTCAAAACCTGTGGCTTCTTCTTTTTCTTCTTGCTGATTAACGTCAGATTCTCCCGTAATGTCTTATGAGGTTAGACGGCCGATCATACGTACTCTTCCAACTATCTCTATTCATTGCCTCAACTTCTTCAATGCCTAATGCTGCCAGATCCTCTTCAACACACTGCCTCCATGTCTTCCTTGACCTGGCCGGTGGACGGCGACCTGGCACTTCCACTCCAACAGCTCCCCCAAATCCCTCATCACCTTCTCTCCTCTTCACGTGCCCAAACCACCTCAATCGCATTACTCTCAGCACTGTACTCAGCTCCTTCAATCCACATTTTCTTGCCACCTCTTCACTGGATGACACTACATCTCTCCATGTGATCTCAGCCATATACCTCAATATTCTCCGATCACAACAACCAACCACACATCCTCAACTTCTTTGTCAAAGCCCATGTCTCAGAACCATACAGCAAAACTGGCTTATACATGCTTCAAAATATTCTTCCTCTGTTTTTTAGTGGGGTACTCTTGTTTATCAGCAGCCCCGCTGTTGCCCGTGCCCTGCAGGGTGTTGGTGTGTCTCCTCAGGAGCCTTGATGCCCTCACCTTCCTCCGGGACTCCTGCATTGCCACACTTGCTGCAGAGCTGTGGTGTTAGCACTCCTTCCCGCGTCCTGCAGGGTGTTGGTGTGTTCTCCCTCAGGAGCCTTGATGCCCTCACCTTCCTCCGGGACTCCTGCATTGCCACACTTGCTGCAGAGCTGTGGTGTTAGCACTCCTTCCCGCGTCCTGCAGGGTGTTGGTGTGTCTCCCTCAGGAGCCTTGATGCCCTCACCTTCCTCCGGGACTCCTGCATTGCCACACTTGCTGCAGAGCTGTGGTGTTAGCACTCCTTTCCGCGTTCCTGCAGGGTGTTGGTGTGTCTCCCTCAGGAGCCTTGATGTCCTCACCTTCCTCCGGGACTCCTGCATTGCCACACTTGCTGCAGAGCTGTGGGGCCACCAGCACAGTCACCATGGAAGGTGTGGGCGTGGCTTGCAACACCACTACCCAAGACCAAGGGGGACTGTTGCCTCCAGCCTCAAGGTGGAAGATGAGGGGCAAGGTGGAGGGGAGCAAGAACATCTCATGCTGGATGTCAAGGTGGAGGATGAGGTGGCAAGTGGAGGGGAGCAAGAACATCTCATGCTGGATGTCAAGGTGGAGGATGACATGGACATTGAGGAACATCCTGAGGCAGACTTGAAGGTGGAAAGTGATGATGTGACAGTGGAGGAGGAGGAGGAGAGGAGGATGAGGAGGATGAGGAAGAAGAAGAGAAGAAGAAGAAGAAGAAAGAAGAAGAAGAAGAAGAAGAAGAAGAAGAAAGAAGAAGAAGAAGAAGGAGGGAGGATGTCTCCCGTGTGAGCACGCAGAGTGTCACAAGCACAAGGTTGAAGCCGGAGTCCTTCAAGCATCATTTCTTTGGCATGACAAAGGCTGAACTTGCGGCACATGTGTCCTACATCTTGGCAAGGATAAACACAAGTGTAAAGAATGTGGGAAAAACATTTTCTGGTGTCCCCAGTCTACACAGGCACAAACGCCTCCACACAGGAATCAAGAAGTATTTATGTCATTGTATGTGGGAAAACTGTTTGCTCAATTGGACTACCTCAAAGTACACACTAAGCTTGCATGGCGATGATACAAGGCTTGAATGCCAAATGTGTGGGAAAAAGTTTTACACCAAAATAAAACTTCAAAACCACCCTTGTATCCGCACTGGTGAAAAAGTGAATGGTGAGAATGTGTACAAGTGTGAGGAGTGTGGCAAGGGGTTTAAGAGTGGAGCAGGTCTCAGCCAACACAAGTCCTGCCACAGTAAAAAAAAAATTCAAGTGTGAGGAGTGTGGTAAGGGATTTGCTCGAAAATTTGGCCTCACCACACACATGTCCATGCACACTGGTGACAAGAGATTAGAGTGTGAAGTATGTGGTAAAGAATTTTTTCATAAAATTGGGCTCGACCAACACATGTACATCCACACTAAAGAAAGAAAATTTGTGTGTGAACAGTGTGGTATAGGGTTTTACTTTAAAACTCATCTCAACCGACATATGTTTGTCCACACAGGTGAAAAAAAACCATGAGTGTGAAAAGTGTGGGAAGCGGTTCTCTCAAAAAACGTATGCTCACCCAACACATTTACTACGTCCACAATGGGGAAAAAGGAAAAAAAATAAAGTGTGCTGAGTGTGGAAAAAGCGTATTTTTATAAATCTGAGCTCATCCGACATATGTTTGTCCACACGGGTGAAAAAAACCACAAGTGTGAAGAGTGTGGGAAGCGGTTTTTGTCAACAACGTCTCCTCAATCGACACAATTTATGAAACACAAGAGCAAAAAGTTTGAGTGTGCTGAGTGTGGGAAAAAGTTTGCCACTCAAGGTTGCCTCAGCAAGCACAACCAGACTCACACTGCTTCTAACACCTTCAAGTGTGATATTTGTGGTAATTGTTTAAGAGAAAGACTCAGATTGTCAAAACACATGAGCATACATATGAAGTAGTGCGTATGTGTGTGTTAGCAGATGGAGTTGTTGGCAAATAGAAGCAAACACTGTAATGTTACTTTTTAGACAATAGTGTTGTACAGAATGTTTTTGACCTAACAAGGCTATGCCTCCATCACCGCATTGTAATTACCCAATTGTATTTACCTGTTATAGCATACTGAAATGTAGCTATACTCGTGGGGCCTTGTATGTGCCTGTATCTATAACTATCAAGTATTATTTAAAATCTATGTAGACGTTTTGGCGCTATCCCCTCTCATGTAGTCTGTTCCAAGCACTTATACCTTCTCTGGGAAAGTTATACTGTATTTCTTCTTTTGTGTTATTCAAATATCTTTATCTTTTACATTTTTTCTTGTGTTCCCTTGAATATCCTCAGTCTTTTTCTGCTCTAAGTAGTAGTTTTTTTTTTAATGATTCATAAGTAATTTACTGTAGTACTGTAACGCCCGTATCTGCGGACGGCCACTTGATCACTTCACTCTCTATTTTTATTCCTGTTCTCTCTTCTGTCGTTGTGATGTTATTCTGAAGGGATGGCGAAGGGGGAGCTGCAGGCATGCAAGAGGAATAGTCTATCACTTATCACGAGGCTGTGAACAGGAACCACTGTACTGATCCATAGGCGCACCCTGAGACCGACAGAGCGTTACACTGCCGTGGGCTCATAATTATCCCTTTTGAATCCGTCAGAAGAATCTTTCACAGACGAACTGACAAGATACCCCAATGATGATTGATCATTCGTATTCCCATATTTTCCTTGTAAATCATCATAAGTCCTCCACCCTTCCTATCCTTTTCCTCTATCATATTATACAATGACTCTAAACTCTTCCCAAAATTTACATCCCTACTTTCTTCTGAGTTTCAGTTAGACATACTATGGTGTTATCAACTGCACTTATACCTAACTTCCACACTCACGCAATCTGTCAATACAAACATTTTCACATCTACAGTAGGCCTCTATATATCAACAGGAAATCTGATATAGAAATAAAGACCCGGTGTTGCAATTAAAGATAAACTATTATTCAGAATTACCGGAGATTTTCACACTTACACAATCTATCAATGGGCTTTTTGAAGTGGCTGGCACCCACACCAGCCGCCCCTGCCAGCACAGGCAACACAGACAGAGAGCTTCACCGAGAGGTGTCACTCGGGCGATATAACATGGCGCACCATTTTGATTTCTTGGACGACAGCGATCCTAGCGGAGGGGGTGTGCACTGACAGTCACCCGTGCAGATAGAGGGGAAATCTCTCCTCCTTTTGGTGATGATGGAAGGTGGGAGAGGGAAGGAAGGAGATATGAGAGAAGGAAAGGAGGAATAAGGAGTAAGGAAGAAATTGGAGGGATGAAGAGAGTCAGAAGAGGAACTGACGAGGAAAGAAATAAGGAATCAAAGAAGGGAGGGAATTCCTCCACTCACCCATTACCCATAACCCCACATCCATTCACTCACCCATTACCCATAACCCCACATCCATTCACTCACCCATTACCCATAACCCCACATCCATTCACTCACCCATTACCCATGACCCCACATCCATTCACTCACCCATTACCCATCACCCCCCCTACCCATTCAACTCACCCATTACCCATCACCCCCCCCCCATCACCACCCATTACCCATCCCCCCCCCCCACCCATTCACTCACCCATTACCCATCACCCCCCCCACCCATTCACTCACCCATACCCATCCCCCCACCCATTCGCTCACCATTTCCCTGTCTGGCACATTCACCTTTTTGGCATTAAATCAATCAATCACCCATTTCCCATCACCCCCAACCAGGGCCGGATTATCCTATAGGCTAGTATAGGCCTCAGCCTAGGGCCCCTCAAGCTTGGGGGCCCCAAACCTGGGGTCCCTGCTAAAAGATTTCCATATATATTTTTTTTTTTATAAATATTTTGCATTGCTGAATAATTCATTTAACTTAAAATAAAATTACAAATAATTTGAGATAAAGGGCCCCTGTTTGAGGCCCTTTATTTGAGATAAAGGGCCTCTGTTTGAGGCCTTTATTTGAGATAAAGGGCCCCTGTTTGGGACCCTAGCTGTAAATTATGGGGCCCCAGTCCATGTTTGTTTATCATCGTGCTAAACACAGTAAAACACTTATTTGTGAATGTAGCGTATATACGGTATTGTTTTTCAGCTCACTTATTTTGCTATACAATGTAAACAAAATTCGGGTGCGTGCGAGTTAGAGGGTGGCTCCGTCTGAGGGGGCCCACAATTTAATTAGCCTAGGGGCCCCAAAAGTCATAATCCGGCCCTGCCCCCAACCCATTCACACCCATTACCCATCACCCCCGACCCATTCACTCACCCATACTACCCCCCACCCATTCACTCACCCATTACCCATCACCTCACACCCATTCACTCACCCATCACCCCCAACCCATTCACTCACCCATTACCCATCACCCCACACCCATTCACTCACCCATCACCCCACACCCATTATCCATCACCCCCACCCCCACCCATTTACTCACCCATTACCCATCACCACCCACCCATTTTGACTTAAGCCAAAACAAAATGTCGGGGGGGGGGGGGGGAGGGTATTGAGATTGGAGACAATTTATTGGAATGACGGGGCTTCGGTATGAAATACAAAAGGAACAAAAGGTTTAATAAAAAAAAAAATACATCCATCAATACCACTTCAGTTCATTATTTTAACTTAATACTACATATATTTGCGTCTTGGGGTATTGAAAAGGCACATCACCGTGCACAGTAATGATATAAGCATTTTGACATTTGACCCCCCCCAAAATTTAGGGGGAACTCCCAATTCTGGGAACCCTGTAACCACTACAGTTAATTATTTTAACGTAATACTACATATATTTGCGTCTTAGGGTATTAAAAAGGCACAACACCGTGCACAGTAATGATATAAGCATTGACACTTTTGACGGAAGGCCCCATCCGCAAGGCGGCGCCACCGGTTCAAAATCCAAAATGGCGCGGCCCGAGTGACACCTCTCTGAAGCTCTCTGACACGGGGGCGCCCACAGCACCGCCGCACCCACGTCTAGGATTTCCTTCCTAAAAATTATAATCGAGATGACATGAAGGATTGTATCGGAGAAATGTCTTCCCCAGGTGACATAAACAAGGGAAGAGTTATTTCCACCTTGTCTATTGAGTTGCGGGAAATTTCAAGAGGAGGAGAAGGTGCACAAGTATTTCCTGTATTTCCTACCCTTCATGTCCAACACCTCAGCTTTACAGGTGAGTATAGCCAGCAGGGGGTGATGGGCCGCGCTGTAACCTAGAAAGTATCTAGGAAAAGAGCCGTAGTAAAGGCTAATCCCAACCCCTGCTGGACAGCGGATATGCTACCGTAGGCAACAGACCACAACAGACAACAGACCTGACTCAATAACCCTTCTCCAAGCTAGGACTAACAGCCTGCCTCTCCATCACAGAGTCAAGTTCTTAAGAGAAAATACAGTGTCCAGGTGTGGTGAAGAAAAAGAAAATTTAGAACACTTTTTGTTACACTGTCCAGGATATAGAGAAGACAGGAAGAACATTTATCGACTACAACAACCGTACGAGGAGGACAAAGAGAGTATCATAGGAAGTGTTTTATTTGAGTTTCAAAGTAAAGAAGAAAAATGAAACATTAAGGAGGTGATACATAACTTTTGGGAACTAAGAGAGAAAAAGCTACAACAGAGCAATTAAAGTGAAGTGAAGTGCAAAAGTGATCAATAACAAGGGACCGAAAGTAAAGTGGAAAAGAAAGTGACAGGGACAAAACTAAAAAAAAAAAAAAATCCGCGAAGCCGACATCCGCCTCCCCCTTCCCGGTAGGATATTATATAACTTCTTTTTAAAATGTAATATCCTTGGCCTCGCCTGTGCTTTCCTGAGCAAGACTAATTTAATCGAGTCGCGGTAGATTCACATAGAGTACGGCGGCTATCGTCTGTCGTCCCTTTAACAACACGGTCACACACACTGACTGATGGCCTGACTGTGGGCGTCGCCGTCATGTGAATTCCTGTGACCTGTGAACACCCGCTGCCCTCTACAGGTGACCGAGGTGAGTGTGGTGCTGTGGGGGTGCAGTCAGTTCGTACTCAAGTTGTTTCGTACACCAGTAGATTCGTACACCAAAAAGTTGTTTCGTAGTCTATATGAAACTATAGTCGTTTCGTACACTCAGCTCAGAGGTAAACTTGATTACTAGAGTTACGAAACGACACCAGGTATGTACGAAAAAACTCAAAATCAGTGTACGAAACAACTAACAAAACCTGGGTACGAAACTCCCTGTAACCGTGCTGTATGCATGTGATGTAGTTGTAGTTGTGGTGGTGACTGAGGGAGTGATGTGGTAGGTGGTGTTAGGAAGGAGGTGGTGACGTGATGTGTGGTGATGGGTGATGTCTGGTGGTCAGGGTGGTGGTGAAGGGGTGGTCTTTACGGTTGTTAGGAGGGGGGGGTGCAGTCAGTTCGTACACAGTTGGGTATTATTCCAGATGAACACCGAATTCACTTTGGTGGACGAAACTAGTCTAAACTATTTTTATCTGGTGAGTTTTGATGTGTTTTGAATTAATCTGCTAACCGTTTCTGTCGCAAATATATACTTATATTTTTTTAGGTAAAGGTTAGGTTAAGTTAGGTTAGGTTTGATATAGGTTATGTTTGGTAAAGGTTAGGTTAGGTATAGTTTCAGTTAGGTTCAAATATTTTTAATTTTTTTAATTTTTGTTGCAAATAAAAAAAAACCATTGCGACAGAAAAAGTTAGCAGATTCATTTACAACACATCAAAACTCATCCGAAAAAATAGTTTTGTCCACCAAAGGAAGTTCGGTGTTCATCCGGAAATTTACCTTTATTACCGTACTTTTATGTCGTTAAGTTCGCGGGTAATCTTACCATACCGGTGGTTTTGTGGCATCATATAGAGTATGCCTGTATATATATAATTATATATATATATATATATAATATTAAAATATATATATATATATCCTACATCTTGGGATAAACAAGGATACATCAAGGATAAAAACAAGTGTA
>JACEEZ010026161.1:20000-55851 GCA_016584305.1 Chionoecetes opilio | reverse complement strand
AAAAAAAGTTTGCGAAGTCTACATTTTCCTGTGCACAAAAAAACCTTAGCCGGTTATTTGTGCTGAACGCTTTTATCGTAAAAACATCGGCCTACTCCTAGTCTGGGGAGAATTCCTGAAATAATGATATGATTAGTTTCAGTCTTGAATTCCGGATCAACTTCCTGTACTTGTCCAGTATTTCTTCAGATCCGCTACTGTACACGTCGTTGGTTCCTGCATGAATGACATAGAGAGTGTTATCGCTAGTGTTCTTGGTGACGTCATCGCAGGCTGCAGTGATGTCATCGAGTCTGGCTCCTGGGAAACAGAAGCGCTTCCTTTTGTCACTTGTAACCCTACCACAAAACTCCATCAGCTGTCCTCGGAGAATTGAGTCTCCGATCAATCTGGTCTCGTGTACGTCTTCCTTCATTTCGACAAGAACCTGAAATTTGTTGAAGTTTGTGATTGTTAAGGGCGCCTTAACTGCTGCTGGTCGTCGCGATCCTCGCCTTACTGGAATAAAGGGAGCAGGGGAAGGAGAAGACGAGGGGGCGGGGCAGGAGGAGGAGGCTGGCGTAGAGGAGTGAGAAGGGGAGGAGGAGGGGGAGGAGGAAGAGGAGGGGAAAGAGGGAGAGGAAGGCGAAAAGGAGGAGGAGGAGGGAGGAGGGGGAAAGGAGGAGGAGGAAGAGGGGGGGGGAAGGAGGAGGTGGGGAGAAGGGAGTGGAGGGGGGCGAGGAGGAGGAAAGAGGAGGAGGAGGAGGAGGAGGAGAGGAGGAGGAGGAGGAGGGGGAGGAGGAGGAGGAGGAGGAGGAGGAGGAGGAGGAGGAGGAGGAGGAGGAGGAGGAGGAGTACTTACGTCTTTACAGGAGGCCACTTCAAAGTATCCCAGGAAGACTAGGAAACAATTCAAGGCCAGGTAGACACTCAGCCAGGAGGAGGATGCGAACTGGTGTTTCTGTCTTCCTCGAACCTAACAGTGGAGAAAAAAAATAAGAAAAAAAGAACACACACACACACACACACACACACCACACACACACCACACACACAGCCTCAAACACCCAAAAATCTAATAATTCACGAAAAACACGCACACAAAAAACTAACTCTACACATAAATTATTAGAAGGAAAAAATCTACAGAAATAGCAAAGCCAGCCATTAAATCAAAACCACAGAAAACGTAATCTAAAACAAAGAAAATAAGACACAATTGACTCACATCAGGGAGGTTTTCGCTGTTTCCAAGACGTGGCTGCCCCGAGGACCACCCGGGACCATACATCACTGTCCTCAGTGCGTCTCCAGAGGTCTTGGTGGACACTACGCGACCCCAAAGCTCCCGCCAAGGATCTGCCTGGCCAGGAAAATGAGGGTTAATTTAAGGCGTATTTTGTGCGTCCTCTTGGAAGTATAATTATACTTATTTAAGCTCCACCCCTGCTTGCCATCACAAAATACGATTGTAGCGCTGCCAGACGCTTCTACAGACGGAGCCGAAGGAAAATGTATCGTACATTCACTGGGAGAGCCAGACAGACCTCGCTCTCACAACACATATGGGGAGTTATAACTTATAAGATTATTATATATGTTTCTGATGTTATATTGGTATCACTGTTTTATGTGAACTGGCTTTATTAGTCGCCTGTTCCTTGGAAGTCCTTCAATAGGGGTGGCCATGATAGAAGTCTCCATTAAAAGAGTCAATTTAATTTTAATTACCATGCCATTTGCACCTGTCCATGCACGTCATTCTCACATCTTCCTGTCCTCATTCACACCTTACCCCCTTCTCTCTCTCTCTTGCTATATCCTCCCATTTAACACAAGGGTTCGTCTTCTCACACTACCAGCATTTATTCTTCTCTTAATATCCTTTTTGTCATGCTTTTATCTCCTTTTAACTTCTATACGTCATTCTGTACAACACATTCTCCTTGGATTTCTTGAAGTCCTCGCTGGTGACCTTCCGTCGATCGAATTCCCTCAGCGCCATCAGACCCGCCTCCGTGCAGATGGTTAGGTTAGGTTAGGTTAGGTTAGGTAAGGGTTAGGTTAACCATAGGGAAGGTAACTTTGTGTGGGAATCACAATGAGGTTATTTTCAAGAAAATCCTGTGGTTAGTTTCGGAGCTACAGCCATGCGTAGAGGGCAGCCAGCTGCCGAAATCGGCGAACTCATGGGGAATATGGGGCCAGGCTGTCAACACCTCACCTCGCCTCTCTGGAGGTGTTCGTATATCCATTATGTAGATTTTTTGGGTGACAGTCCTGTGTAAGTTATGACAAATGTACCAGTTACATTGCATTTTTAAAGTAATTATAACTATTACTAAAGAAATTGTTTATTATTTTAGTGTATTATGGCCAAATTACAAGTTTTATCGTGCGTGTCACAAGTTTTAACAAAGGTTCGGACGCATTGAAAGATTCGTGGGATTGGAAAAATTGTTCCCAGATGTCGCTGAAGAATTTTAATATTTGTGAGTTATTACCTGTTAAGAGTTGATGTATATATCCGATCAACGTGTTGAACCTACTCCTAATTAAATACAGTATCCTTTGCATGTCGTGCGCATGTTATGAATGTTGAATAGGATGAGAATTAAAGGAAAACAGAAACATTTATGGGAGGAGGTCTGATAAGATTTTTTCATGCGCGCGATCTGATTGGCCAGGCTTTGAAAGGACCACCCATACCCAAAAGAGTATATTTTTTCCCAAGAAAAGTATAATTTTACTCGAGAGAGTGCATCATCAAATAATCAGTGCCCTCAGAAGAGTAGAAAATAAGTGGGCGAAGCTTAAATAAGTATAATTCTGCTTTGTAATGTAGTCACAAAATACGCCTTTAGTAAACCTCTTTTGAATTTGACTTATTTTTTGGTTATTGTCATTATTATTGTTATTGTTGTTATACAGGAAAATATGTGTTGATTTAGTAAACATCTTTATAATTGGACTTGTATTCTGGCTATTGTCATTATTATTGTTATTGTTATTATTATGAATATTATTGTTATACTGGGGAATGAGTGTTGAATTAGTAAATATACTTGGAATTTGACTTGTATTCAGGTTATTATTTATATTATTCACATTATGTTTGCTGTTATTATTACACTTGAAAAAAAGTTGGTCTTGTTTTAGTAAATATTCTCAAATTTCATACGTATCATAATCATTATTAATCTTTCAGCTATCCAAAGTTTCTTAAAATATTAAAACAAAAAGGGAAAAGCTAGTATAAAATAGGAGATACGTACAACACTAGAATATATATTATTTTTTTAGTAAAGGTGAGAAAGATTAAAGTTATTGTTCTCTCTAACCTGCAGGCCAAGAATGTGATTGTTGTCCTTCTATTCAATAGTTCCATACACGATCTGTTCATGTTCCCTCTCCTCGGCGAAGGTTCCAAACACGCGGTCCCAGATGATAAGAGCCATACCGTAGTTCTTATCAATGCAGTATCTATTGGCCCCTACACACACCAGGCAGAAAAAGGAACACATAGAAATAAAACAGAAAGAAATACATGGGGACGATTAAATTTTTATAATGACGAAAAAAAAGAATGTATGACAGCATATGCAATGATTGGATAAAAAACAATTGGAAGGTTTGGTGAATTTTTGTTATGGATGTATTGGACACACACACACACACACACACACACACACACACACACACACACACACACACACACACACACACACACACACACACACACACACAAGTTACCGTGGTGTACTCGGTGATGACTGGGCGTAACCATAACGTACTCTACGATGTGACCCAGACCCGGCAGCAGCTTGTGGGTCTTGGTTAAGGCCTCGTTCGCCTCGGCAGAAGGAGAAAGACCCAGCAACGCCAGGGGGAGGAAGTACATCCACCTGGGGTAGAAAATAACAAGACAAAAATATCCCTTATACTACTAACACTAACACTTTCTAAAAAATATTTTATCATTTTACTTCATACTTTTATTACTTTTAACCTCTTCACACCCAAATCTTTCCTTTGCAATAAAAAAATGTATGTTGTCGAGCCATAAAATAACGAAAAGTATCTGAATACACCAAATTAGCTAGTGGACATGGATACTAAACAGGTCATATGCATAAAATATTGCTTATATTCATTGAAATCGTCTAATGGTACCCAAAATACTATGGAATTTTCGTTCTGGGTCTCACGGGGTTAATACCAACAACACATTATAAAGAAAATTAATAATAAAAATTGCTTTTTACACATAATACCGTGTTTAAAATGTCTCTCTCTCTCATCTCAAATACTTACTTAAAAGGCCTCATAGTGATGGAAAGTCTGGTTGCCACCGATAAATTGAAATCCTCGGAGCTGTGGTGGAAGTAATGAGCTGCCCACATCAACGACACCTCTAAAAAAAACATGACGATAGATAATGAGAAAAATAACCAATGCAAAAAAAAACGTTGATAAAAAATTAAAAATGGAAAAAATATGAGAAAAAGAATAATGACGAAAAAAATAAACAATGAAAAAAAACTACGATAGATAATGAAAAAAAATTAATAATGGAAATAAAAATACGATGCGTAATGACAAAAAAAAGAAAAAAAGAAGACTATAAGTACGTAATGAAAAAAAATTATCAATTAAAAAATAGGGTTCAGAAAAATATAGAAAAAACCCGGAAATAGACTAAAAAAAACATTAATTTTTAAAAATGTCTCTCTAATTCTAAATTTTTCTTCTTCATTCTACATTCCCTCTTAAAATAATTAATAAAAACCATATAATCTCTATAAATCCCTCTATATTTATACACACACAGAGGTACAGTTTGTTACGTTTGGTCAGTCGGTGGTTGGTCGGTCAGTTGGTTCGGTACGCAGGGTTCCCAGACTTGGGGGTTTCCCCCTAAATTTGGGGGGTTTTCTTCTCATTTAGGGGGAGAATTTTGCGTCTGGGGGGATGGGGGGAACTTTGGGGGGATTGAATTTAGATTGAACTTAGGCAAAAACTGCCATTTATGCTATGGTTGTGGTGAGGTCGGGCCAGGTCAATCTTCGGTATTTCTGAATTATCTCTTCTGTGACCTGGCATGAAGGTAAGAAGTAAGGATTAGTGGAGGGGAGAAGCATGTGGACATGGGAGGGAGGGGAGTAGGACGGTGGGGGAGTGAGGAGAGGAGTCAGGTGGGTATGAGAGACTGGTGGGCGGCTCAGCCGAGGCCTACGATGTATATCGTAGGCCTCGGCTCAGCTGGCCTAGGCTGTGGGGTCAAGGAGGAGGGTACGAAGGGGTGGGTCAGTGGTGGAGAGAGACCCTGGTGGATAACGGAGGGAGGGAAGGAGGATGGTGGGAGAGGGAGGCGGAGTTAGGGTATGGAAGGAACCGTGAGGGAGGGGGAGAGGAGTCACGGAAGAGAGAAAGTGAGAAAAGAAGGAAGGGGGAGAATAAAGCAGGTAGGAAGAGGAGAGTTTTGTGGGAAGAGAAAGAGGACTGCTGAAAGTGCAAAAGAAGATAGAGGAACTTAAACTGAAAAAGGAAAAGGATAGGGCATGCAGAGATAAGATGCCTTAATTAGTATGAAGTAGTATATATTAGTACTAGCCGCAAAGCCGCCATCCGGGCGGACTTTTTGGCTAGCACCTGCGGAGGGCTATTGGTGCTTCGGCCCACCACCTGTGTTTGGTGGGCCGAAGGCCCACCAAACACGGACTCTCCAGATAGCCCCTTCTAACTTTCCTGAAATCATGGATGTAGAAATGTATGTATTCCCCCCACCCATTCACTCACCCATTACCCATCACCCCCCACCCATTCACTCACCCATTACCCATCACCCCCCACCCATTCACTCACCCATTACCCATCACCACACACCCATTCACTCACCCATTACCCATCACCCCCCACCTATTCCCTCACCCATCACCCATCACCCCCAACCCATCACCCCCCACCCATTCACTCACCCATCACCCCACACCCATTACCCATCACCCCACTCATTCACTCACCCATTACCCATCACCCTACATCAAGGTTTCCTCAATTCGAGGTATCACTGTTTGCAGTTCACCTCACTTCTCGCCAGGTGGCCATAGTGTCGTCTCTCAGAAATGAGGACAAGGTCCTTTAAAGTAATCAGTTAGGCATTTTTATTGTTTTGTTTATCAGCTGATGCTGTTCTTCAATGAAGTTTTTAGTATCCAATGTATATCACAATATGCATACTCTAATATTAATAAACGAATTTCATCGTTGTGTGAAAACTAAAAAAGTTATAAGAACATTTAACAAATACCAATAGTGAGGCCTGTTACAATGTTAAAACAGTCAGTTCTTACAGACATGCCAATGAGATGTAACTAGGGACTATATTGAGCCAGCTCCTGAAAGGAAAACACATGTCATTGTCTGGAACTATTGAAATAATGGCATACATTATAAAGGCTGGGGCTTCAGTGGCAATCATATGCCGCAGCCTTTCCCGCTGCCAGGCGCACGAGAGTCCGCATGTCACGCCTGGGCCAGCTGGCCGTAAACATTAGAAGTACGATGATTTATTTGTGTTTGTGTGTTAACTGGACCAACTCTCTCTCTCTCTCTCTCTCTCTCTCTCTCTCTCTCTCTCTCTCTCTCTCTCTCTCTCTCTCTCTCTCTCTCTCCAATGATAGTAGTAATAGTAGTATTTATTATATTACAATAAATCGTATGTAGGAGGAGGAGGAGGAGGAGGAAAAGGAGGAGGAGAGCCGTGTTACCTCCATTCCCCCTCCTTCCCTTCCTTCCAGCCTCCTTCTCTCCTCCCTTCCTTCCTTCTTACCTTTCACATATTAATAATCTCTCTCTCCTCTCTCTCTCTCTCTCTCTCTCTCTCTCTCTCTCTCTCTCTCTCTCTCTCTCTCTCTCTCTCTCTCTCTCTCTCTCTCTCTCTCGCTCTCTCTCTCTCTCTCTCTCTCTGTCTCTCTCTCTCTCTCAGTACCATATTAAATATTTAAAGTTTAATTATCATTTCATTTCGTTTCATTTCATTTCATTTCATTTCAGATTTTAAGTCTCCTGAACAGTACCAGTTAATAGCTATAAGAGAGAGAGAGAGAGAGAGAGAGAGAGAGAGAGAGAGAGAGAGAGAGAGAGAGAGAGAGAGAGAGAGAGAGAGAGAGAGAGAGAGAGAGAGAGAGAGAGAGAGAGAGAGAGAAGTATGTCGACAATAATGACACAACTTGGCAACCTAATTTTAAGAGGAAAACATGTGGTGTGGTTGTCATGGTAACGAGCAGCGTCCTGCGGGTAGATATTGTACGGCTGATCATTTAATTAAAAGGTTATATATATATTACCCAACATACATAATAAGAAAGAGAAAAATGCACTGGTTAAATGTATAGAGAAAAATGTTCTTGTATTGAGAGATTTATAGTTGTCCACATATTTTTGAGACGACACTATGGCCACCTGGCGAGAGGTGAGGTGAACTGCAAACAGTGATACCTCGAATTCTCGCAACCCACTTTTTTTTCACAATTATCGCTAATAGGCTGCTAAAAAAAAAAAAAAAAAGATCGGATCATCTCATAATTGGGCTTAAAACCTTCCCCTGGTCAACCCGGTTCCAAAAATGTGCCATATGAGGTGATTGCGCCACGGGGGGCGGAACCTATACCACACCACACACACACACACACACACAGACAGACAGACAGACACAGACACACTTTCGCTTATAATTACCACTAGCCGCAAAGCCGCCCTCCGGGCGGACTTTTTGGCTAGCTCCTGCGGAGGGCTATTGGTGGGCCTTCGGCCCACCACCTGTGTTTGGTGGGCCTTCGGCCCACCAAACATGGACTCTCCAGATAGCCCCTTTTAACTTTCCTGAAATCATGGATGTAGAAATGTATGTATTCCCCCCACCCATTCACTCACCCATTACCCATCACCCCCCACCCATTCACTCACCCATTACCCATCACCCCCCACCCATTCACTCACCCATTACCCATCACCCCCCACCCATTCACTCACCCATTACCCATCACCACACACCCATTCACTCACCCATTACCCATCACCCCCCACCCATTCACTCACTCATTACCCATCACCCCCCACCCATTCACTCACCCATTACCCATCACCACACACCCATTCACTCACCCATTACCCATCACCCCCCACCTATTCCCTCACCCATCACCCATCACCCCCAACCCATCACCCCCCACCCATTCACTCACCCACTCACCCATTACCCATCACCCCACCCATTCACTCACCCATTACCCATCACCCTACATCAAGGCTTCCTCAATTCTCGCAACCCACTTTTGTTTTCACAATTCTCGCTAATAGGCTGCTAAAAAAAAAAAAAAAAAAAAGTGATCGGATCATCTCATAAGTGGGCTTATGACCTTCCCCTGGTCGACCCGATTCCAAAAATGTACCATATGAGGTGTTTGCGCCACGGGGGGCGGAACCTATACCACACACACACACACACACACACACAGACAGACAGACAGACAGACAGACACACTTTCGCTTTTATTAATATAGATTACCCATCACCCCCCACCTATTCCCTCACCCATCACCCATCACCCCCAACCCATCACCCCCCACCCATTCACTCACCCATCTCCCCACACCCATTACCCATCACCCCACCCATTCACTCACCAATTACCCATCACCCTACATCAAGGTTTCCCTCAATTCTCGCAACCCACTTTTTTTTCACAATTATCGCTAATAGGCTGCTAGAAAAAAAAAAAAAAAAAAATGATCGGATCATCTCATAATTGGGCTTAAAAACCTTCCCCTGGTCACTCGGTTCCAAAAATGTGCCATATGAGATGATTGCGCCACGGGGGCGGAACCTATACCACACACACACACACAATAGACAGACAGACAGACACACTTTCGCTTATATTATTTAGATATAGATTACCCATCACCCCCCACCTATTCCCTCACCCATCACCCATCACCCCCAACCCATCACCCCCCCACCCATTCACTCACCCATCACCCCACACCCATTACCCATCACCCCCCCATTCACTCACCCATTACCCATCACCCTACATCAAGGTTTCCTCAATTCTCGCAACCCACTTTTTTTTCACAATTATCGCTAATAGGCTGCTAAAAAAAAGAAAAAAAAAAAAGTGATCGAATCATCTCATAAGTGGGCTTAAAACCTTCCCCTGGTCAACCCGGTTCCAAAAATGTGCCATATGAGGTGATTGCGCCACGGGGGGCGGAACCTATACCACACACACACACACACAGACAGACAGACAGACACACTTTCGCTTAGATTATTATAGATTACCCATCACCCCCCACCTATTCCCTCACCCATCACCCATCACCCCCAACCCATCACCCCCCACCCATTCACTCACCCATCACCCCACACCCATTACCCATCACCCCACCCATTCACTCACCCATTACCCATCACCCTACATCAAGGTTTCCTCAATTCCAATGATCTGAAACTCGAGAAATGCCAGTGGTCGCTGGCAGTTTTAACTCAAAGGTTGGTCTACTGTGTTTTGGCTCCGTGACTAATATTTTTAATAAATTAATTTCGCGATAAACATTGATGCACCGCATCTGAATACCAAAAAATATAGTTCTTCTGTTGTTCTACTAATTATATGGATGACATGCATTACGATGGAACGTTCTTTAATAGCAATTTAATGCAAATTACTCGCCTCGAGTAGCAAAGCTTAATATATTTTTTACATGTATATTGTGGCATGTAAAATTTGGGCGATGTTCACACTGTTTTCTAAGACAGTACTGCTGCGTCTGGCAAACGCTTGTCAAAATACGATAAGCAATGCCTTGGAAAAACGAAGAATAAAGAATGCCGAAATCGGCTTGTTGCTGCGACAATGTAGGTTATAATTGTGGAGGCGACACGCCGCGGCGGGGAGTGGTGGGCGGGGAGATTGTGGCGGGGAGATTGAATCAAAACATTGCTACTTCACGCGTCGACTCATTGCACTTCCAGGCTTTCTATCTGATTGATACACAATAATAACAGGAAAATATGACTGCCTAGGTATAGATAACTTCTAAACATACGTTATTGACTATACAATATCATAGAGTAACATTTACCTCGCCTCCTCAACTATAACCTACTTGGTTATTTGGTTATATACAATGTTTTACAGAATCAGGCTTCTATACAATATACATATAGAAGAAAATCGTTCTTAATATTATACTTGTGTGTTTTAAGTGCAGTGGAATAAGCCCATATTTTTCTTTCAAGTTGACCAACTTTTCACCAAATTGTGAGTTAAAACTGCCAGCGACCACTGGCATTTCGGAGTTGCAGTTCTCTCTAATTCTCGCAACCCACTTTTTTTCCACAATTATCGCTAATAGGCTGTTAAAAATTTTTTTTTTTTTTTTATCGAATCATCTCACAAGTGGGCTTAAAACCTTCCCCTGGTCAACCCAGTGTCGTGTGGGCAAGTGTCTGTTTACGAGAGAACGTCTGTTTACTAACAAAGGCGGAAGAAAACGGGAATATTTACTTGTTGATCAACAAGGCACGTCCACTATCGTCCAGGTGTCCTACGACAACAATCCCGTCTTTATTTATAAACAGGGGAAGAGTTAACAAGGTTTGTTAACGAAGGAGACGAAGTGGAAGAGGACTTTCCTTTCCCTTCTCTCTCTCTCTCTCTCTCTCTCTCTCTCTCTCTCCTCTCTCTCTCTCTCTCTCTCTCCTCTCTCTCTCTCTCTCTCTCTCTCTCTCTTCTCTCTATCTCTCTCTCTCTCTTCTCTCTCTCTTCTCTCTCGCTCTCTCTTCTCTTTCATCTCTCTCTCCTCTTTCTCTCTCTCTCTCTCTCCTCTCCTCTTTCTCTCTCTCTCTCTCTCTCTCTCTCTCTCTCTCTCTCTCTCTCTCTCTCTCTCTCTCTCTCTCTCCTCTCCTTCTCTCTCTCTCTTCTCCTCTCTCTCTCTTCTCTCTCTCTCTCTCTCTCTCTCTCTCTCTCTCTCTCTCTCTCTCTCTCTCTCTCTCTCTCTCCTCTCTCTCTCTCTCTCTCTCTCTCTCTCTCTCTCTCTCTCTCTCTCTCTCTCTCTTTTCCTTTTCCTTCTCTCTCTCTCCTTTCTCTCTCTCATCTCTCTCTCTCTCTCATCTCTCTCTCTCTCTCTCATTTTAACCGACTTATATTATTATAATAATATAAGCGAAAGTGTGTGTGTGTGTCTGTCTGGCTGTCCGCGATAGGTGCCGCCCCCCGTGGCGGAATCCCATCATATGTCACAGTTTTGGAGCCAGCTCGACCAGGGGAAGGTTTTAAAGTAATCGTCCAGACCATTTCATCATTCCTGATTTAATGCAATCAAATCATAGCCATTAACGAGTATATCAACAATACGTCGTCACTTTTTGTATCCAGTCAGCCATTTTTAAATAATCCGCAATCAAAATCTGCAAATTCCCCGAGTTTTCAAAACGCTCTCAAGGTTTGCAGACACTCAGGCTCAGGCTCGGTGACGCAGCATCAGGGAGGCTCATCTTCCCGCGCTTGATCAGAGAGGCACGTAAACACAGAGATAAATATAGTACTTGAAGATATTTGGGTGTTTCTGATAGATTTGTTTTGCTATATGCCACATGCATGCATCCTTTATGGGTGCAGCAAGACAGCTGTGCCTTTCGAGAAAAGTTTGCACACGGAAAGGAGTGGCGTGTGTAGGAGTGGAGTGGCGGAGTGGCGTGTGGTGATTCACGCCTATAGTGTGTTGGGCGAGCAGTTGTGTTGAGAAACGGTGTGGAGTGAGGGTAGCGATGGACCACCACGACTGTGAGGCTTTGCCTCTTAACAAGACCAAGTAAACCAAATAAACCAGGTGTGGAGTGGGCGTGGGCGTGCCCTGTGGTGAGAGACCCTGTGGTGGTGTGGCTGTCACACTTTCTGCCTTCCCGCCCGCATATTTTCTAACTCTTTGCTGTAGTTAATGCTAGTATGTGGTTTCCGAGTAATTACGTTTGACTGTAGCTCTAAAACTAACCATAGGATTTTCTCAAAAGTACCTTCATTGTGATTCCCACACACACATGGTTTAACCTTATTTACCAATCCATGTTTTGGAGAAGTGCCAGGTCCTCCTGCTGAACTCAGGCTCTGCTAACACCTGCTCATCACCTCGTACTCGGCTCAAACATATAGGATCCCATGACAATCTGAGGTTCGTTTTCCTCATAGTATACGCGACCAGCGTCATTTCTTTCGGTGTCAGATTGAGCATCGTACTCTAGATCTGTCACAGCGACAGATTCACTGTCTGACACCGAAGTACAATCGCTCATCATAACATTTGCCGACAGGTGTCAGACAGAGTGTCTGCGGGCGTCCCTGTTCTGACGTCATCAATAACAGTCGTAGCCCTGTTGGAGGGAAGATTTTTTTTTTCGCGCGCTTTTACAAAAGTCGTGTTTTTACGGAAATAAGCCTGGAAATCAATTATTTTTGGTGGATTAGGTGTTTTGAATGTACATTCAACATAATTCGGCAAAAAAAATTGGGTCTGGACGATTACTTTAAGCCCACGTATGAGATGATCCGATCACTTTTTTTTTTTTTTTTTTTTTTAGCAGCCTATAGCGAGAATTGTGAAAAAAAAATGTGGGTTGCGAGAATTGAGGAAACCTTGATGTAGGGATGGGTAATGGGTGAGTGAATGGGTGGGGTGATGGGTAATGGGTGTGGGGTGATGGGTGAGTGAATGGGTGGGGGGTGATGGGTTGGGGGTGATGGGTGATGGGTGAGGGAATAGGTGGGGGTGATGGGTAATGGGTGAGTGAATGGGTGTGTGGTGATGGGTAATGGGTGAGTGAATGGGTGGGGGGTGATGGGTAATGGGTGAGTGAATGGGTGGGGGGAATAATACATTTCTACATCCATGATTCAGGAAAGTTAGAAGGGGCTATCTGGAGAGTCTGTGTTTGGGGGGGCCGAAGGCCCCCCAAACACGGGTGGTGGGGCCTGAGGGGCCCCCCAATAGCCCTAATGGGTGAGTGAATGGGTGGGGGGTGGGGGGAAAGGGGTTATGAAGGGGGTTGGGGGTGATGTGAAGGGGTTTGGCCCGTTAATACATACATTTCTCCACCCCATGTTTTTCGAAAGCTAGAAGGGGCTATCGGGAAAGGGCTCTGTTTTTGGGTGGCCCAAAGGCCCCACCAATAGCCCTCCGCAGGAGCTACCCCAAAAAAGGCCCCCCCGGAGGGGGGCTTTGGGGCTAGTATTAAAATAATATATTGGGGTGCGTGGTGTGTGTGTTTTGTGTGTGTTTTGTTGGTGTGTTTTATGTATGTATGAAATTGTGGTGTGTGTGGGTGTATTAGGGGAGGGGCCGAATGTCTATTTTCCCGGGTTTTCCCGCGAATGCAAATGGAAGGGCAAATTTTTGGGTTTTTGTATTTGCGAATGCAAATGCGAATTGCGAATATTACATAACATTTCTTTTAAATACGCAATTTTTTTAAAACATACATTTAACTGAAATATTTTGTATGTATTGAAAAGATTTCCCAACATAAAAAAATGAATGCTAATGTAAATTCCATTCAATTTTCTATGTTGCCAGCTTGGGGGGGCTAGGACCCCTCTTACACAATATTTACATGATAATTCTTTAAATGAATTTAGTTTTTAACTAATATTAAATAACATTATTGCAAAGTTTACACGTACTGTGAAAATATCACTGGAGAAAATCTCGAAATAACCCCAAACCCCTGTTGTGATTTGACGCCCTTAAAGGCATTAGGTTCCTGCAACCGGGTTTCTCTTTCAAAAAAAAGTTATTGTGTTTCGTAGGTGAAAGAAAAAAGATGTTTAAATTACGCAGTAAAAGCGCACGAGGCAAGCAATGAGTTTGGTTTTTTGAAACCTTGGAAAACGGGCTGTTTTAAAACTATGTTAAAAGGGTAAAAATGGAGTTATTTTTCAAGGAACCATGCCCTCTTTTCTTGTAAAAAAAGGGCTCGCTAAATTTTTAAATTTTAAATTTAAAATTTTTGTTTTGGTGTAATATTTTTTCACTTGTTTTTTTCCCTCCTTTTTTTGAAAATTTTTATTGATTTGGGAAAAATTTTTCGCATATTCGCAACAACTCCCGATTTGGGAGTGCGAATGCGAATGCGAATATTGAAAAAACATGCAATATTCGCAATTGCGAAGCGAATGCAAATATTCGGTCCATCACTATTTGTGTTTTGTATGTTTTTGGGGGTATGTGTGTGTGTATGTGTGAGTGCGTGTGTGGGTGTGTGTGGTGGGGTGGTTTTGTATGTGTGTGTGTATGTGTGTGTGAGTGCGGGTGTGTTGTATGTTTGTGTGTGTAGGTAGGTGTTTTATTATTGGGTATGGTAGTGTGGTGTTGTTTTGTGTGTGTGTGTGTGTGTGTGTGTAGGGATGTATGTGTGTGGGGTATGGGTGTGTAAAAGGCATGTGTGTATGTATGTGTGTGTGTATATGTATGTTTTTGTTTTGTTGGGGTTAGGTGCATGTGTGGTGGGGTGTGTTGTTTTTGATGTAGGGTTTTTATGGGTTGTGTTTTGTTATGTGGGTGAATGCAGGGTGTTATGTATGTGTTTGTGTGTGTGTAGTTTTTTTTGTGTGTAGTGTGTGTGTGTGTGTGTGTTGTGGGGGTGTTTTGTGTGTGTGTGTGTGTGTGTGTGTGTGTGTGTGTGAGTGCATTTTGTGTATGTATGGGGTGTGTGTGTAGGTGTGTGTGAGTGCATGTGTGTATTTATGTGTTTTGTGTGAAATGGGGGTTTATGTATGTGGGGTGTGTGTGTGGTGTGTATATGTGTGTTGTGTGTGTGTGTGTGTGTGGGGTGTGGTGTGTGTGTTTTGGGGGTGTGTGTTTGTGTGTGTGTGGTGTTGTAGACCCCAAACGTATATATATATAGCCTACATAAAATACACATCAAAACCGGTAGGGTGATATTATCGGGTTTTTTCCCATCGTGTGGGGGATGAAGGGAAAAGGGAAGGGGAGGAGGAGGGAAACAAAATAGTAGAATGAAAAAAGGAGAGAGAGAAGAGAAGAGGGGAAGAGAAGAAGAGAGAGGGGGGGAAAAAAAGAGGAAAAGAGAGAGAGAGAGAAGAGAAGAGAGAAGAGAGAGGGGGAGAGAAAAAGGAGAGAGAGAGAGAGAAAAGGAGAGAGAGAGAGAGAGAAAAGGGGAGAGAGAGGGGAAAAGGAAGAGAGAGAGAGAGAGAGAGAGAGAGAAAAGGAGAGAGAGAGAAGAGAGAGAAAAAGGAGGGAAAAGGAGAGGGGAAGAAAGGAAAAGAAGAGAAGGGGGACTACTCCCCCGGCGTGGAAACAGTGCCCCGGGGAATCCCTAAGGGGCAACTAAACCATGTGGAAAATCACTGTAAGTAAAGGGCCAAAAACCCCCCAAAGAGTGCCAGGGACTGCGTGCTAAACTGGCAGCAATTTTTTTCATATGGTGTATATATGAAATGTTTTGTGTATATATGTATACGGTAACTTATATGTGAATAAAAAACAAGAAAAAAAGGGGGAAAACGTCCCCCAAAATGATCTTGTGGAACAATAGACTATATAGTGATTAAATTTTGGGGCGTCCCGGAAAGTGGCTGAGGAACAAGAAAATATTTTTAGCACCCCTCATCTCTGCCCTTAATCTATTGCAAAAAACCCGTCCTTATGTGTATATTTTGGTTTTAAGTGTCCTGTGCCCTTGGGGGGGGTTTGATATATTTTTTATTATATTATATGATTAGTTTATTATAGGTTTAATTTCAAAAATTAATTTATGTTGAAAAAAAAAATATTTTTTGTTATTATTATTATTGTTATTATTTATTCCCTGAAATTTGGGGAAGGGGGTTTTAAACTTTGGGAAAAATTTAGGGGCGAAAAGCCGGGAAACCCCCCTCCCTGTTTTTAACCTCCTACAACGAGAAAAAGGCGAAAACCAAGATTTGGGAGGGAAATTTTTACTCCCTGAATCCTTATAAATGCTTTGTCTGGGCTACCACCCTTTTTGGGGGGACAAAAGCCCCAGAAATAGGGGGTTTTTGGGAAGGATATCGGTAGATGTTATTTTAATGCAGAAGAAAAACTACTACTCTGTACCAAAATTTCTTTTTAGCAGGGGGGGCATCGAAATTTTTTTTTTTCCAATTCCGCAATCGAAATTTCCGAAATTCCACCTGCCCCATCCGAAATCGAAATTCCCGAAATTTTTTTCAAAAGGGCCCTTTTTCCCCAATCGAAATTTCCCCGAATTTTCCTCAAAAAAATTTTTTGACCCCTCCCAATTAAAAAAAAACACCCCAAATTTAAAAAAAAAAGTCTCTAGACTCTTAAACATCTCTAGCCCTTTTAAAACACCTAAAATTAAAAAAAAAAAAATTATTCCTAGACCCCTTTATTTTTTAATACTTTTGTATTCCTATTCTGTTTTGTCATACTTGTTTTCTTGTTTCCCTTTCCCAAATTTAAAAATTTGTCTCTTTTTGTGTTTTTCTTTTACTTTTACACTTTTACGTCTACTGGCTATAATCACTAAATCTAATTAAACTACTAATCCCTTTCCCCTTCCTCCTCCCCCCTCCTCCTCCCACTTTTCTGGTTCAGCATGTGGGAAATGCAGGGGCGTAGTTTTGGCCTGGGGAAATTTGGGGGTTTTTGCCCCGAATGTTTCATTTAAAAGTCCCCGATCCAAAAACCTTTTTTTTTTTTTTTATTTAAATTTTTTTATTTTTTTTTTCAAAAAAAAAAGATAAACTCTGACTGGGACCCAAAATCAAATTTTAGTAAAAAAAAAATCTTTTGGGTTTGATGTTACTTAGCGTAACTATGACCTCCTTTTTATGAAACAAGGGCATGAGAGAGGGGGGAGAGAACAGGGAAAGGGGAGAAAAAAGAGGGGGAGTGCATGACAGAGGAAACCCAAAAAACTTTTTTGGGGGTGAAAAGAGAATTCAATGGGCAAGAAGACACAGAGTTAACGAAGTGCATTTTTTTTCGAATGCATTTTTGTGTGTCCCCTTTGGGAAATCCCTTTTCGATGTAAAAAAAAAAAAAAAGTATTGCAAGACCGAGGTTTGGGGCAGATTTTTGGGATTGAACAAAGCATTGGGGAAAATAAAAATCTATATGACTGGGTTTTTATCACGCCAAAACCTCTTTTTCTTAGGGGTTTTTCTCCATGATGAAAATAAAAATAATAACGAAGTTTTAACCCCAACGAGATTGTCTTTAAATTTTTTTTAATTTCATTTTTCGAAAGTTATCCTAAGGAAATTAAACCCGGGGCCAGTTTGGGAGAGGGGTTTCCTCACATCTTTATTCTTATAAACCCTAAATACATTATCCTGTAAAAAAGTGAAGATATATCCCTTTGGGGTGGGGTAAGCCCCCAATGTTTCCCAAATCCTAAAAACGCCCCGGGTGTGGAAAGGGTTTTCAACTAAACAAAACACACGGCCAACGTACAAAGCCCTTTAACCCAAATTTCCCCCCCCGCACTGACTGAGGCCCACTGTGCTACACTTGGCAATTTGGGCATTTTGGGAGGGGTCCTTTCCACAATATTTTTGGGGGAAACTTAAAGTTCCAAAGCGGGCACTTGCCACTTTGAAAGGGGGTGACCGTCACAATTTTTTGCGTTGCGTTTCAAAAATTTTTGGGGGTCCCCCAAAACCCCAATTCTGCATTTTTTTTTAGGGGTCCGTAATTTCGCATTCCGCAACCCCAATTACCCATTCCGCCCAAGTTATTGCGATTGCGTTTTTAAAAATTTTTTGGGGATTTCCCCCAAAGCGCATTCCGCAAATTTTTTTTTAGGCATCCGTAAATTTCGCAAATTTCCCCAACCGAATTCCCTTTCCGCAAGTTGCGGAATTGCGGGGCTAAATTGGGGGAATGCCCCACCTTGTTTTTTTTGATAATTAAAGCAAAAAATCTAGGAAATTTTAAAGGGCCCCTTTCCCTTTTCGACTTTTGGGAAACCGTTCAAAAGAACCCAAAAACTCCCGGCGTTTTCCCTTTGCCACAAACCAGGGTCCCGGCGACGCGCGTAGTTTTTCCCCCCCAAAAACCCCTTTAAAATTTCTCTTCCCCATTGGGAGGGGGGTAACGTAAGTTTTCAGTTCATAACCAACAAAATTAAAAGGCCGCCTTGGGCCCTTTTTCCCTCTTAAACGGGGAAGGGGGTTTTTTTTCATGGGACGAGTCGGAAAAGGATGTCAGACAGGGCCACAAGGGGCACTGGTGGAGGAAAGCGGTCCCCGATCCCTTTAAACTTTTAAAAATCCCTTCACATCACAGCTGATTTTCATCTTAATTTTTTTTTTTTTGTTTTAAACAGACGAGGTGGGAGTGTTTTTCACCAATCATTGGTTAGCACGCCGGGGGAGTAGTCCCCTTCCTCTCTCTCTCTCTCTCGGTCTCTCTCCTCTCTCCTCCTTTTCCCCTCTCTCTCTCCCCCTCTCATTCCCCTCTCTCTCTCTCTCCCCCTTTTCTCTCTCCTCTCTCCTCCTTTTTTCTCCATCCTTTTCCTCTCCTCTCCTCTCTCTTTTCTCTCCCCTCTCTTCTTCCTCCCTCTCTCCTCTCTCCCCTCTCTCCTCTCTCTCTCTCTCCCCCTCTCTCTTTTTCCAATCACCCCCTCCTTCCCCTCTCCCCCCTCCATCCCTTTTTCCCCCCTTTTCTCCCCCTCCCCCTCTCCCATTCCCCCATCCTTTTTTCTCCCCTCTCTCTCTCTCTCTCTCTCTCTCTCTCTCTCTGCTCTCTCTCTCTCTCTCTCTCGGCTCTCTTCATCCTTCTCTCTCTCTCTCTCCTCTCTCCCTCCTTTCTCTCTCTCTCTCCCCTCTCTCTCCTTTTCCCCCCTTCCTCTTCTCCCCTCCCCTCCTCTCTCTCCCTCTTCTTCTCCCCTCTTTTCCCCTCTCCCCTCCTTTTCCCCCTCTCCCCCCTCTTTTCTCTCCCCCTCTCTCCCTCTTCTCCTCTCTCTCTCTCTCCTCTCTCTTTAAAAACCCCTCTCTCTCTCTCTCGCCCCCCCTCTCTCTTTTTCTCTCTCCCCTCCCCTTCCCTTTTTTTTTCTCTCCTTTCTCCTTTTCTCTCTCATGTCTCGCGGGACAGCTTTCCTCCACCAGTGCCCACCTACTGACTAGGCGCTATCATACTGAATTCGGTACCGTAACACGTAATTTATGCCAAAGATGCCAGCAGTGGATGTTGCTGGTACATCATTTATTTCTGTTTATCATCAGAATCATCGTATAATGCGAGCACAGCCCTACACAAGACAGGAGAAAACGCCCCTTCCTCTTGCCTCGCCAGCTGAGTTTGTTTGTAAACAAAAAACGGGGTTTTTGCGTTCCATTTGTAACACGCGAACCCAGAACCAGGAACTGAACCCAACCCTGACTGAAAGAACTGGCTCCTGGAACTTGGGCACAAATGGAAGAGGCCTCTACTGTAAACCCTAAGCTCAATTTTAGGAAGAAAATTTATGTGGTTATTAAGACCGGTAATTCCCAAAAAGTGCCTTTGGAAGGGGAAGAAGGGGAAAGACATGTACTATGGGAAGATCTTGCTATAGAAAATTGGAGACTTGCTCATTGCCTTTGGGAGGAGAAGAAGGGGATATAATTACAAATTAACAGAGCTGGGCGGAGCGCAAACGAAAGCGCAAATGCGCAAAAGCGCAATTTGCGCTCCATATAAAATATTTGCGCTTTGCGCTTTGCGCAAAACGCCGAAAATTTGCGCTTTTGGAGTTTGCGCTCTCGATATTGTATAAGTCCGCAAATGCGCAAACTTAGCAGAAAAATTTTGCCGAGAAACTCAAATGACGTAAAATAAAAAAAATTAAAGATACCTCAAATATAGCATTTATATTTCAGTTTACTTGTTATTTAAAAAACGCTGCAGAAAAGAGCAAGCTCATGCCAACAACACTCCAGTGCCCTCCTCAGCGGCGGTAGAGCGGCTGTTCAGCATGGGCTCAGACGTCATGAGGCCGAAGCGATCGAGTCTGACGGCCAAGAACTTCGAGAAGCTGGTGTTCCTCAAGGGTAACATGAACCTCCTCAAGGGTCGGTGGGACCTGGAGGACAGTGACGAGGAGGACTAATATTAGTATTGTGTATTTTCATTTTTCAACTATTTTGTGTTGTTTTGACAGTATTATCTTATTTTTTAAATAAACTTGTGTTCAATAAATGCTTCAAATACTGTAAACATTCAATCTTTTAATCATTTATACACTTTATATTAATTTAACATAGAATTTTTCAGTTTGCAGACTAAAAAATGAGGTTTGCGCTTTAACTTTTATGTTTGCGCTTTAAATTTTTTTATTTGCGGTCTAGTTTTTTTTTTGCGCTAGAAATTTACGCTTTTGCGCTTGCGCTCCGCCTTTTTTCGAGAATTTTGCGCTTTTGCGCTTTGCGGACTCGATCGCGAAAATTTGCGCTATGCGCTTTGCGGACTAAGGAAAAAAATTTGCGCTCCCAGCTCTGCAAATTAATAGTTTCCTGGCACTTTATTGGTATTTTTACGGTAAGAGGTTTTCTCAAGATAATCAAACGTTACTCTTATCATAGTGTAATGTGAGCTATTGTTAATTGCATTAACGGGGCATGCATGTATAAATATATATTTGAAAGCTTAGCATTTTCTGTGGGAGAGGGAATTACTAACCTCTCAGTGTTGATTTCAAGAATATGCGTGGTATTAGTTTTAATTTGGAAGTGCCTTTAACTTATATGACTAATTATTATGTGACGTCCCGCTCATTTTAAGACGAGACCATGTTTTCTGACTGATTTCTATTTATTTTTGATGAATATGATATACACATCTTGAGAATATTGCATGGTTTTTTTTTCATAGTGGGATCGGAACTTCAGGGCCACCTCGTATATTGAGCCTTGGAAGATAGATTTCCGTCAGCCAGCACCGTCATTGCTAACAAAAAATTTACATTTTCTCCAATCTGAGACAATATTTCAAAATAGAAATTATCACTTCAAATTAGTTTTGATAATTTTTTAGTTACTCTGGTATTTTTTCCTTGAAATGGCTTCTTAAGGGAGATAAACCCCCGTCAACAAAATCAAAAAATTTTTTTTTTTTTTTTTTTCGACGCGAAATGGTTATCAGATTAATGCAATATATAGCCATAGCATTAAATAAATCGTTTCGTCTTCAACCGAGCGGGATGTCGTTAGACAAAAAATTAACGTATGTGGCAGTTTAGAGGGTTTATGGAACTGTCGTCGATATAGGAACGCTCGTCGAATCGCCAACCGAGAGCTCTCGCCGACGTGGAAATTTTGGCGACTTTCACTGGTAAAGCCCTCGCTCGTTCAGTAAACTAACCTGGACATAGGTCAACTGGCCAACATAACCTAACCACATAACCTAACTCAAGATCAAGAACTAGAAATAACCCCAGAAATAGGAACACTCGTCGACGTGAAAAATTGGAACACTCGCCGACGTGAAAAATTGGAACACTCGCCGACGTCGATCGGCGAGAATTCCTATCGGCGACAGTTATAGGTACCGTAGATAACACTAAAGTCGCCAAGACAATGTTTTTTTCGATGTAGCTACAGACGTGTGGTGACGTTAATACTTACATTTCTACATCCATGATTTCAGGAAAGTTAGAAGGGGCTATCTGGAGAGTCTGTGTTATTTTGTGTCTTCATCTGTGTCATATTATGGCTATAAATTAACAAATTAAAAAAATATCACCAGAGTGGCGACCAAACTAAGGTCACCAGCTAGTGTTTATGTTCTGAGTGTCCTCCCGCCGTCGTCGTCGCCCGAAGAAAAAAAACGAGTAGCGAAATTTGAAACCGTATATATACTTGCAGATACAAAACATAAAACAACGCTGAAACAGGGTAGATTATATATACAGTCATGATATAAACTACTGTGTATCATCTTCAGTGGCACATACACATCAGTAGGATGCTGTAATTCGTAATATATGGCGGCTGGCGACATTATTGCTTCTGGCGACTATTGTTATCTACGGTAGGGTTTTGAGCATATATGATATATGAGGCATTCAATTACGTACAGAAATATCTTGTGAGCAGGAGATGGGGCCCTAAACACCCGTTTCAAGAATCCAATCTGCCCCAAACAGGCATCATATTCATCTGGTACACATCAAAATAGTGTTTTCTTAGCAAGATGCTGTATTCCGTAAATTTACTCATGATTCACTGCATAAAGGCTATTTAATGGTCCTTCACATCAGTAATACAAAAGCAGAGCGCATTATTCGATTCATGAATGTTTTTCCTATGAAAGAATAAAAACAGTATACCCTCTCCTACTTTAGCGGACAGTGATCGTCACAAGCGACGAGATGTAGGGTGGGTTGGGGATGTACCGTACACTTTTTTTTTTTTTAAATCAGGAAAAAAAAAATTGAGTGAAATCTGAATTTTTTTATTATGTATTACAAAATATAAGATATGGACTACATTATGTGTAAGGCACAACTCTGGCAACATGATAAAAGCAACTGAAAAAATAGGCCCGAAAAAAATAACTAAAAAGTACGGACCATCCATAGGTGAGGACGCTCATACAGAGATATTTACGATAAGTAAAAAAAAAAATTGAAAATAAAAAAATCAAGCACAGTTGAATTAGGGCAACACATTTCATGAAATGGACCCTAGTGATGAAATCAAATCAATTTATATTAGCAATATAATAGTGCAAGCAATTCTAATCAATTAAAAAGTGAAAGTAAAAAAAAGTGAAAATAAATTTGACTTTGAAGTTCCTGGATTTTTTTTTTTAATATATATTTGCAATCCTATTAATACTTTCATTACCCTACATAATGTACTTAATCATGGAAGTGCTTCTGTAGCACTTCCAGAAGGGAAACATAAATTAATAATTATTTATAATAAATGCAGATGATTTAATGCAATATTTGGCATATTTTAATTTGATTGAACTTAACACTGCTTGGAATTACCTTTAGAATGTAGATATAGGCCTATAGCCTAGTTTCATTAGGCTACACAATCTTGACAAGCATGGATGGAAGCATGGAAACATACTGGTAAAACACCACAAGGATTATGAACAGATGAATGAAATCATACTGTGATAGGTTGTCACTATCTAATATTATGTTGCTGCATCCTACTTGACATTATTGAAAACACATAACCCATACCAGAATTTTAAATTTTTTGTTTACACTGTGGATGTTACTACATTTAAAAAACCACACTGTACGAAGTGTCCACATGACGCCATTCACATGTAAACCAACATTTCGGATCGTTCGTGTGGCTGGAATGTCTTTATATCCCTTTGGTACATCACAACTGAACACATTTCGATACTTAATACCTTACCCCCACACTGCTGGCATATTCATGAACACAAGAGACCATGAAATGGAGGCCAAATATACATGGGACATGCCAAAAAAACACAAAACTCACCTCTAAAATTATCCAAGCGCCGACCATCCAAATCTCTCCCGCTCAGCTGATCGAACCCCTTTTCTCTTACTACATTTATACGGTAACTATCCTAAACCTATAAATATGGCCAAGGGAGCATTTGTACGTTACATCCATATGTACGGTATCTCCCCAACCCACCCTACACACGGTACACTGTGACAAGCGGTCCCGCTTTGTTGATCAACAAGTATTGCATATCCACGCGTTTTCTTCCGCCTTTGTTAGTAAACAGACGTTCCCTCGTAAACAGACACTTGCCCACACGACACCGGTGTCGTGTGGGCAAGTGTCTGTTTATGAGGGAATGTCTGTTTACTAACAATGGCAAAGAAAACGGGAGTTGAGGGGAGTAACTATTAATTTTGACAGGATTTTCTTGAAAATAACCTCATTGTGATTGCCACACAAAGTTTCTATAATTAAAGTATAAAATACTAAACTTAACCTAACCTAACTTAACGTTTTTCTAACCTTACCTAACCTAGCGGTCTGCCGAAAAGGGAGAGTTACTATAATTAAAGTAAACCTAAACCTGACCTAACTTAACCTAACCTAACTTAACGTTTTTCTAACCATACCTAACCTAGCGGTCTGCCGAAAAGGGAGAGCGCGTGGAGAATATGCCACCTGGACATGCCTTTGTTGATCAAGTCAAAATTAGTAATTACTCGCCTCAACTCCCGTTTTCTTTGCCTTTGTTTAGTAAACAGACATTCCCTCATACACAGACACTTGCCCACACGACACCGGTTCCAAAAATGTGCCATATGAGGTGATTGCGCCACGGGGGGCGGAACCTATACCACACACACACACACACACACAGACAGACAGACAGACAGACAGACACACTTTCGCTTATATTATTATAGATATAGATTACCCATCACCCCCCACCTATTCCCTCACCCATCACCCATCACCCCCAACCCATCACCCCCCACCCATTCACTCACCCATCACCCCACACCCATTACCCATCACCCCACCCATTCACTCACCCATTACCCATCACCCTACATCAAGGTTTCCTCAATTCTCGCAACCCACTTTTTTTTCACAATTATCGCTAATAGGCTGCTAAAAAAAAGAAAAAAAGAAAGTGATCGAATCATCTCATAAGTGGGCTTAAAACCTTTCCCTGGTCAACCCGGTTCCAAAAATGTGCCATATGAGGTGATTGCGCCACGGGGGGCGGAACCTATACCACACACACACACACAGACAGACAGACAGACAGACAGACACACTTTCGCTTATATTATTATAAATTACCCATCACCCCCCACCTATTCCCTCACCCATCACCCATCACCCCCTACCCATCACCCCCCACCCATTCACTCACCCATCACCCCACACCCATTACCCATCACCCCACCCATTCACTCACCCATTACCCATCACCCTACATCAAGGTTTCCTCAATTCTCGCAGCCCACTTTTTTTTCACAATTATCGCTAATAGGCTGCTAAAAAAAATTAAAAAAAAAAATAAAAGGGATCGAATCATCTCATAAGTGGGCTTAAAACCTTCCTCTGGTCAACCCGGTTCCAAAAATGTGCCATATGAGGTGATTGCGCCAAGGGGGGTGGAACCTATACCACACACACACACACACAGACAGACAGACAGACAGACAGACACACTTTCGCTTATATTATTATAGATATTAGTAGAGGCTACAGTTTTGTTCGTGTATGAGATTACTATCTAAATATCTTTACAGATGGCTTGGGATGGGATGGGAGAGTTTAGTGCAAATTACTAGCCTAAAAGTGTTATGGTTCTTACAGCCCAGATAAAACAATGCTAAGAAAATGTAGCAGTACACAGCGCGCCAAAGTATTGTTCGCGACATCATAACACAGCGCTTCCATACGGGAATTCAGAAAATGTACTCTATGGCAGCCTACTGACTTCCGAGAGAGATATCTTACATATGGCAGCTTGTTTAAGGCACGGGCAGTCCATCAAGACCGTTGAGGAATGTTCAGATGCCACTTGTCAATTATAGACGAAGCATTTTAAAAAGTATCGCCTTCCTTCCCGCGAGTAATTTGAACAGACGCGCATTGGTATAACTATAATTATTTTCATAGTGAGTGGCAAGAAAAACCTAACAAAGGAGCAAATTAAAGTTATTGTATCTCTACACAAGGCATAGAGGCCAGTGGAAGAAATATCAGGGATTGTGGATGTTACGAGGAGATGTGTGCATAAGTGGGTGGAGAGTTTCACGGTGGGTTGGCGGGGTCGCGGCAACCGCGACACCGTAACAGTATAAGTGGCCAGGGCGAGGATGTAAAAGTCATATCGCAATATTTTTCTTGCTCTTATTTGAGGATGGGCATCCACTTGACGATTCATGACATTTAGGGTGCTTGCTGATGTTTTACATCCTCGCCCTGGCCACTTATACTGTTACGGTGAAACCGCCAACCCACCGTGAAACTCTCCACCCATTTATGCACACATCTCCTCGTAACATCCACAATCCTTGATATTTCTTCCACTGGCCTCTATGCCTTGTGTAGAGATACAATAACTTTAATTTGCTCCTTTGTTAGGTTTTTCTTGCCACTCACTATGAAAATAATTATAGTTATACCAATGCGCGTCTGTTCAAATTACTCGCGGGAAGGAAGGCGATACTTTTTAAAATGCTTCGTCTATAATTGACAAGTGGCATCTGAACATTCCTCAACGGTCTTGATGGACTGCCCGTGCCTTAAACAAGCTGCCATATGTAAGATATCTCTCGCGGAAGTCAGTAGGCTGCCGTAGAGTACATTTTCTGAATTCCCGTATGGAAGCGCTGTGCTATGATGTCGCGAACAATACTTTGGCGCGCTGTGTAGTATATATGAATGATAGGTCTGTAGCCTATATGTATGAAGAAGCCATAACATCTAAGGTTTAGTATTTGCCTTGTACTGTATAATTATACATAGCAGATATTCGGTAAGCTGTAAGGAATGTGAAAATAGATATAAAAAATATAGTGTGTTTATCCCTTATTAAATAACTTTACGAATGATAAAGTAAATTTCCAAATTTAATTTAGGGGTTTTTAGGGAAGAAATTTTACAGAGGTTTTGGGGGATTGGGGGGATTTTGGGGGGATTTCATATTTTCCTGGGGGGAAAGTCTGGCAACAATCTGGGAGCCCTGTCGGTACGTTTGGTCAGTCGCTCGTAGTCTGGCGGGGAGACAAGACGTGTTCCGGGCAGCTCCGTGTGTGTGTTGAGTGTAGGAGAGTCAGGTCAGAGAGGATTAACATGGCAGCTGCAGAGGAGCTTAGCGTCGGCATGGTTAGTGGAGACGACGGACTGGTTAGTGGAGGAGACGGTGTGGATAGTGGAGACGATGGTGTGGTTAGTGGAGGAGGCGGTGTGGTTCGTCGAGTCGATGGTGTTGTGAGTGGAAGCGAGGGTGTGGTGAGTGGAGGAGAGAGTGGAGTGAAGGAGTCTGAGGTGATAACGAGTGTGGTAGAAGGAGAGAGAAGGGTCGAGGGGGAGTGCAATTATTAGCGTACTGGTTATATTATACGTATGTGTTAATCGATACTTATACAGGATGTCTGAGTGTCTGTGTGTCTTGTACCGCCGCCTGTCGTGCTGAGTTACTGCCACCTTTTGATGACATTATGCTGACCCAAGCAGCCACGCCATCCCATCATGATGACGTGGATAGCCTGATCTTGGGAAGCACGACGTAAACACCTTCACTCACCGGTTCACCGGAACCACAGCTTCCGGGCAGCTTTCCTCATATGCTGCAACTAAGCCGGAGAGGGGACAGAACACAGAGAGCTACAGGAGACGCGTTAACTAGCGCTCCAACTCACGACACACCTTCCTGGGTGTCTGTGTGTACCCCACACCTGGGGGTATGAAGTACCTTGTCACGACATTAACTGTTCTGGCTCTATCTATTAGACATTAGTTTCATTGGCGGTTGTAAAGAACCCCGTGACATTATTATTGTATAAATCTCACAGTGTACAGATATGTATATATATCTTGTAATTATTGTTCTGGTACTTACTGATTAACAAGCCATATAAAACAACCGCTCGACCACTTTTATTCAACTACCATCTGAAGTGTCTGGCTAGGACGGTATACGCCTACCCATCAACCTTGCACTTCTGAGGCAATCAACCCCTACTGTGTCACCAACAGTTGTAAGTATTCTTACTTGGGTTGACCCCTGTTACCTGTAACAACACACAGATAAGGGTAACACAATGAACGTTGTAGAAAGGCACTTAAGTCTATTCTGGTGGCGATTGAAGACCTGAAAAGGGGTTTTGTAAGTGAAGTGAACGAATTGAAAAGTGTGGGGAAGAAGCAGGAGATAGAGATACGATCTCTTAAGTGTGGAGGTGGAGGTCCAAGGGGAGTGAATGGAGGGGCACATGCGAGGGATGTACCTGGAGGGGTACCAGAGAGAGACGTGCCTCGGGCTACTACTAAGGAAATTGTTCCTAGTAAGTCACCAGGGATTGGTGAATGGAAGGTGGTTGACAATGATGCAGCGCACCCGGAAGAAAGAAAGGTAAACAATGACCATGTTGTGTGCACGAATTCATTTCAGGTACTCTTGGGGCTGCAAGAGGAAGATAAGGAGGTAAAGACGGTAAACGATACATCACTACCCGAAGGTAAAGTCTTGGTTGTTGGGGACAGTCAGATTAGGCACCTAGACAGCAGGTTTTGTGACAGGGATGGGATGCGCATGAAGTCGGTGAATTACTCAGGGAAGGGGATAGGTTATGTTAGTGATAAGATAGTTGAGTGCATGGCGGACCAAGGGAAAAAGCCCATCGTCTGCCTGAGCGCTGGGGAAAACTATGTTGAGTGTGTAAGGAGTGAGGAATTGCTACGGCGGTTCAAGGAAGCTGTAGGTAAGGTTAGGGACAGGGGTGGGGTCCCTGTGGTGTGTGGTGTTCCTTTCAAGACGCTTTGTTGACGACTTGTGGTACTCCAGGGCTATTGCTCTGAATTGCCGGCTGGCATTTCATTGCAAAGCCAATGGTTGGGCCTTTGTCGACAATTGGGACCTCTTTTTTCAGGCATAACCACCTCTACCACAGGGATGGGGTGCACCTATCGAGGAAAGTAGTTCAGATCTTGTCTGAATCCCTTGAAAGGGAGATAGATGCACTGCAGGCATTTTTAAGATAGAAAACCGGGGATTAGTCACTGGGGTCGGGTTAAAGGAAACTTGCGACACTAGGAGGAGTTTCAGAAGGCAGGAAACTGAACTGATTTGTAAGAAGAGAGAGAGGAGGGGTTTAGTTAAAGATAAAGGGAAAATGAACAAAAAGAAGAGGAGCTGCTTGAAGGTTTACTATACAAACTGTAGGAGTAATTTAAACAAGATAGTTTTCCTGAGAGGAATAAATAGTGTAGAGCAATGCTATTCAACCTGGGTGGACGATCCACCTAAAGGTGGACGAGACTGAGTGAGGGGTGGACGGCTGTCTTGGGGTGGACAGGTGGGTGGACGAGATCATGCCCACGTGTCGGTATAGATAAGGGAAAATAAATCTATGATATAAAACTAGGCAAAGGTGGGGATATTTTTACAAGTATAGGGAAAATAAATGGATTCAAACTGAAGGTGAACATAATTAAAAGCAATGTAGACAAGAGGTGTTGTTCTGATATTAAAGTCTTTGATATCTATCATATATTATATATATATATATATAATATATATATATATATATATATATATATATATATATATATATATATATATATATATATATATGTATTATATATATATATATGGCTGGCTGGCAGTGGCTGGGAAGATGGTATGCAGACAGCAGGGCAGACACTGGAGGTACGAATATCCCCCTGTATTACCAGACACCTGAATTTGATGCAGCAAAACCTTGACTTCTATTTCCAAGACACCTCAGACCTCCAATATATGGAAGCTTCATCCATTCTCAGATGATGGAATTTATCATTCTGATCCCCTATTGGAGCTTCCAGGGGATTATTCTTAAAAAGCAGCTTTCATAACATTTGGTCCTCTTATGTATTGCACTGCTGGGTTGTCCTGGTTAATAGTCAGGACTACAAGGAATAAGCTGAGACGGCAACAGCTATATTTGTGCAGATGCCAACATCATGTCTGTGTCAGCAAAGCTTAGTTTTAATCAAGGCATAGAAAAGGAATGCGATTCTAAATTTGGATCCTCTTATGCGGCTTGTACTTGAAAATTGTCTGATGCCTCGATTTAAGCTGATATTGCAACAAATTGCAACAGCAGTCAAGCCACTGATTTTTGTTTGTAATTCCGAAGGTATGTTTAAATTTTCCTTGTATATATAAAATTTTAGACTGCATGTGTTATTATACAGAGGAAAATGTAAAATGTAAATTCAAAATGAGAGTGAAGCTGCCTTTTCCTACCGATATATGTTGTAGAATGATATAGTTAGATTTAAAATGTCAGAGCCGTGAGATTTCAAGGAGAAAAAAATAGTGGTGGACAGCTCTTACGACTCTCACGACTAGGGGTGGACGACATCAAAAAAGGTTGAAGAGCACTGGTGTAGAGGATTTTGATATAATAGCATTAACAGAAACATGGTTTGATATGTCAAGATAGGTATTTGATCCGGAGGTCGAGATAGCCGGGTATAAGCTGTTTCACAAGGACAGGTTAGGCAGGCGAGGTGGAGGAGTTGCACTTTATGCAAGAGATACATTGCAGTGTTGTGTTAATAATGTTATAAAAACAGGTGACAGCATAGAGTCTATATGGGTAGAGGTTACGGAGAGAACTGAGAAAATTGTTTTGGGTGTAGTGTATAGGCCTCCAAACTTATGTAAAGAGGATTCAGCTCCTATATGGCAAGAAATAAACAAGGCTTGCAGATATAATCGACTATGCGTGGTAGGAAATTATAATCTTAGGAATATAGACTGGGATTAAATTATAGGAGACAACAACGCAGAGGAATTGCTAAATATAATCCAGGATAACTTCCTGAGTCAAGCAATCACGAAGCCTACTAGAGGAGATAATATTATAGATTTATTACTGACAAACAGGGAAAATGTTGTTACAGTGGTTGAGGTTGTTGGACAGCTAGCTAACAGCGACCATTATGAAATCAGAAATTTTGTTTAAAATGGGAAGTTGGAAAAATAAGTGTTAATAAGCAAAGAGAACCTGACTTCAGCAAGGCCAATTATGCAGGATTAAGAAGACACCTAGAGGGGATTAACTGGGGGTGTGGGATAGAGGGGAAGGAATGTTCCAAGGTCAGCGATGTGACAGCTGGAAAGGCCACTTATGCAGATTAAGAAGACACCTGGAGGGGATTAACTGTGGGGGTGTAGGATAGAGGGGAAGGAATGTTCCAAGGTTAGCGCGGATACAGCTGGTAGTGAGGTCGGGGCGGATGAGGATTATACATTATTTATAAGGAATTTAATTGCAGGACAGAAAAAAAATATTCCTTATAGTGCGATAAGATCAAGGAAGAGTGACCGGAAATGGATGACCACTAGTTTAAAATACAATATTGGAATAAAAAGAAACATGTACTTAAAGTTCAAGGCTGGACAGGTGAGCAAAGAACAGTATAACGTGATGGCGAGGACAGTGAAGAGATTAACACGAGTAGCTATGAATAATTATGAGATTAAATTCGCAGGACAGGCAAAAAACGACCCTAAGGGGTTCTATTAGGTATATAAAACCAAGACAAGGGAATTAGTGGGGCCGTTAAGATTAAAGCAGGGTGAGGTCTTAAATACGGATGAGGATATGAGTAAATATTTAAATAATTTTACTCAGGAGGGATACACACTCAGATTTACTCAGGTGTATTTACTCAGGAGGATACACAGCCAATACCTGAAAGTGATCAGATGTTTAAAGGAAGCGATGAGGAGAAACTCAAAGATATTGTGATAACTAGGAAAATGGTGGAAGAGGGTATAGATAAAATGAAGAATTTTAAGTCGCCAGTACCAGATGAAGTGTATCCCAGAGTATTCAAAGAATGCAAAGAAGTTGCTAGTGAGTCGTTAGTGCAGATTTTTTGGAAATCGGTTGAGATAGGCGATGTGCCGTTATTGTGGAGGAAAGGAAATGTAGTCCCCATATCTAAGAAAGGAGACAGAGGACTAAAGTCATATTATCGACCCGTTAGTCTAACGTCAGTGATAGGTAGATAATTGGAATCTATTATTGCAAAAAACATTAGAGAGCACTTAGAAAAACGCATTTTTTGTACCCTACCCCACCCCCCAAAAAAATCCTCATCTATAAACCAATAAATTACAAATCAATTACTTATTTCTTTTTCCTCATCTATTTTTTTTGCTACTTTGTAGTGAATAAAACTAACTAAATCTAAACTAAATCTTTCACTAAATCTAAAAAAGATTTCCAATAAGACTACATACCATTCCTGCTTCTATTTTTCCACCTTTCTAAGACTTCAATCTTTTCAAGAGAGGAGTAACAAGACACCTCCCGAACTAAATTGGGCCACCCCCTTTTCTTTATTCTCTTATTGTCTTCTTTATAGGGACTACCATATAAGTGGGCTTTTGGTACCTCTTTTTTTTGTTGGCCTTGGCCAGTCCTTGGTGATGTAAAAAATAAATGATACAATGCAAGTGTTGAGCCTGAATAGATAACTACATGATCACGGACTTTCTATCCCTTAGTCACTGTATTGTGATTTTGGTGAAAACCACAATATGCTTCCCGCATATTTAATAGACTAAACATATAAATGTTCCTACTATGGTTTTATTGTACTTTATTTGTGTAACTACTTACTAATGTAACTACCGGGGAGTGGGAGGATCGCACCTGTGTGGGTTATATTTTCGGGTTGTGTTTTGGTGTTATATCTTGGTTTATATCTGTATATATTTATAAATGTAGCTGTATATTGGCATCTGTTTATACTGCATGGGTTTTCAACCTGGGGTACGCGTACCCCAGGGGGTACGTAAGGGGTCTGTCAGGGGGTACGCCCTTCTCCACGGGTCGTTAGTGGGTACGGCCTGATACGTGCACATGATACACGGCCTGAAGGCCGTGTGAGCAGTGTTGCCACTCAAAAATTTCATAATTCCCAAGACTAACCCCTGAAAATCATAAGATGGGCCAAAATATCCCAAGGTTTACAATAAATGTAAAATAACACTAAGAATCTTGAATAAAGTGTACATTTCACCTAGAAATTGAAGTAGTATTGGAGAAATCATGTTAAATTTACAAAAAAAGAAGAAAAAAAAGAGGCAGTTATGATAAGAACTGCGCAACATTTCGGTCTGGTATGAAGGTAGAGATTTATGGCATGGGGAAGGCTATGGGGGACAGCGAGAGATAGGGCAGTGGGAGGGGTAGGCGCTTTAATCGGCCAAAGGAAGGGATAGGGATTGGATGGACAAATGGAATGACAAATAAGGGAGTGGATGGGCTGTGGGAGCGGATAGAGCGAGAGAGGGGCTTTTTGGGGGGAAGGAGTAGGGATTGGTTGTGCAACACGAGGTGGGAGGTAAGGGATAAGAGCATTAAGGGAGGGGATGTGGGAGTGGATGGACGGAGGAGGGGCCTTAAAATCCCAAGATATCTAGCTCTTTTCAATAAAAAATCCCAAGATCCCAAGACGGCATCCAGAATCCCAAGATCTTGGGAAAAATCCCATGGAGTGGCAACCCTGCGTGTGAGTGTGACTGACCACCCGCTGACTTGTACGAGTATTGGACAGGGATAGAGACGCAAACTGTTGTCAGGTACACGCCACCACTCTCCAGTCGGGAACTGTTGCTGGCTGGGCCAGGTTGGTCTCTCTGTGGCTACTTTTTTACTGAAACATTACATAGGCCTATAGGGAATGTTCTGTCGATTTCAGTAACACTGCTATCGCAAAAAGTTTGGCATTACTAAGGATAAAACTGATGTGTCCCAGACTCGTTACAAAAGTTTGATTAAATAGAACACTACTGTTTTTTGTATGTGCGAAGTGGTGCTGTGTGACGGCAGCGATACATGGTGTAAAATAATCTTGTATAGTGTGGCATGACGTGGTTCGGTGTGATGTGAGTTGTGATGTGGCTAGGTTTGTGATGTGTGGTGCGGTGTGGAGTATGGTGTGATGTGGTGAGATATGTGGCGTGGTGTGGCAGGTGTAAGGTGGGGAATGGTATGTTAATGTGTGTTGTTATGTATCATAATTTTTTGTTTGAAGTTAGCTAAAGGAAAAAATAGACTAATATTCGTGTCTGTATGCACGTTTATGTCGTCTGGTTGGGTGTGTCATGAGTATGTGCGCATTTTATACTATAAGTTTAGATTATTATCATATTGCATACGAAACAATGCAACACTTCGTTTTAATTGTGTGTGTATGTGTGTGTGTTTGTGTGGTGATGGCACGTGCTTACTGACGAGGGTGTGACAGTGTGCAGAAGTGAGCTGAACAAGTGAGTGAGTGAGGGAGTCAGTGACCGAGTGGGCTAGAGTGCGAGTGTTTCATTGTTAGTGGTCTGTTTCTGTGCAGTTTTACATAATACGAGTACTTTATATGTGATAACTTGTGCGATTTCACGAGCTTTTACAGTATTTTTTTCTGAATTTCTAATAACATGAGCGGTGTGGGCTTTTCAGGTGTGGCTTTTTTATGTTACAGCAAACTTCTGTAAATATATTCACGTCCCATATTTTTAATTTACTCTTCAATTTCTGGCGTTAACATTTTGGGTACTTTTTTCCATTACACTGCTTAATTAATGTTTTTTCAGAAATGTTTCTTAATTAATATATTGCAATTTACTATATGCGAAAGCTCCTTAGAATACGTATAATTTGTGTTGCAGACTATAGCAGCGCAGTTGAAATGGAGGCTCAGAAGAAAAAGAGACGTTACAGTGAGGAGTACATGAAGTTTGGGTTCACAGTCATCATTAAAGATGGAACTGAAATGCCTCAGTATGTCATCTGTGCAAAATTACTGTCTCCCAGTGCCATGAAACCAAGCTTGCTCCAGCGACATTTGCACGGTTGTCACCCAGAGCTGAAAGGAAAAGATGTGGACTACTTTAGGCGCAGAGAAAACATGCTAACCCGCTCAAAACTGGATCACTCAGGGAGCTTTCATCAGTCAAATAGAGCCGCTCTCCATGCTTCGTATGTAGTTTCACTGAAAATTGCTCAGCAGAAAAAACCTCATTCCATTGGGGAGACGCTGATCCTGCCATGTACCAAAGACATAGTAAAAATTATGCTGGGGGAACAATATGCTAAAAAGCTTGACACCCTGCCGTTGTCAGATAACACTGTCCAGCGACGTATCTCTGACATGTCCACAGATATCAAAGACCAGGTGGTTTCTGAGATAAAAACAGCCCCCTTAGGAATATTTTCTCTCCAGTTGGATGAAACGACAGACGTGGCTAACTGTGCTCAGTTGCTGGCATTCACGAGGTACATCAAAGATATCAATTTTAAGGAAGAATTTCTTTTTTGTCATCCTCTTGAAGCTTCAACTACGGGAGCAGATATATTTGAACTTGTCAATTCTTTCTTTGAATCTGAGGGACTAAAAGTGGAAAAATTTATGTGGCTGCACAACAGATGGAGCTCCTGCCATGCTAGGCAGTCAGTCAGGATTTAAGACAAGAATTACAGCTGTTAACAGTAAGGCAAAACACATGCACTGCATGATACACAGGCAAGCTTTAGCATCCAAGACACTGCCTACTGAGCTGAAAGAGGTGCTTGATACCACAGTAAAGATGGTCAACTTCGTAAAGTCAAGTGCTCTGAATACTAGATTATTTAGACTTCTCTGTTCAGATTTAGATTCCGGTCATGAAACACTCTTGTACCACACAGAGGTTCGATGGTTATCTCGTGGAAATGTTGTCAAGAGAGTTTTTGAGCTGCAGCACGAACTGAAAGAGTTATTTAGCCGTAATAACAGGAAGGAATCTCAGATTTATCATGCAAAGCTGAATGATCCAAAGTGGGTTACTTACCTTGCCTATCTTGTTGACATATTTACACGCCTAAATATTCTAAACAAGTCTTTGCAAGGAGCTGATGCTGTTGTCACTGACGCTGTTGACAAATTGAAGAGTTTTCTAATGAAACTAGAACTGTGGGAGACAAAAGTAAGGAAAGGAAATTTTGACATGTTTGAAACACTAGCTGACAGACAGGACACCTCTACTGTAGATCAGATGGCAAATTTAATAGTGCAGCATCTTTCCTCACTGCAAAATGAATTAAAGAGATACTTTCCAGATGTGTCTGAAG
>JACEEZ010026161.1:2500-12500 GCA_016584305.1 Chionoecetes opilio | reverse complement strand
ATCATATCTTCGCATCTGTATCATTTGTATATATCATACTATATCTACTATATTATATGTATATATCTATATATTATTATCATCTATCGATATGTCATATCTGTATTATAATAGATATATATATATATCGTATATATATATATATATATTATATAATATATCATAATATCTATAATAGATATCTATATATATATATAATCTAGCTCATATATCTAATATCTGAACTATCTATAGTACTATATATCTATCTGTATATTCTCCGGTAATATATATCATATATATATAAAGATCTCTATTCATATATATTGTATTATTATTCTATCGTATGTCTATCTATCTCATATCTCTGTCATAATACTATATGGTTAATATCGTCTTAATCGCTCTCATACGTATCTATATCTATCTCTTATTGAATTATCTCTCTACTTTTACCCCCTGATATACTCTCTATATTGTCTACTATATCGTATATAACTCTCGGTATCTATATATCATTGTATCGATCTCTCTAGTCTCTCTCTATTCTCTCTATCTCTATATCTCTTTCCTCTCTATCTCTCTATATCTCTCAGTGTTATGTCTTATATCCTGGTCTTATCTGTCATATGTCTCTCTCTCTCACTCTATATGCTATGTCTATGTCTTCTTCTCTCTCTCTCTCTCTCTCTCTGTATAGTCTCGCTCTCTGTATACTATCTATATGTAGAGTATATGCTCTTGTCTATTCTCTCTATATTCTCTAGCTTCTCTCTCTCTCTCGTCTTCTCTCTATAATCTATCTCTCTATCTCATCGCTCGCTCGATCTGTATCTCTCTCTCTCTGTATTCTCTCTCTCTCTCGCTGTTCTGTCTCTTCACTCTCTCTTTTTTTTTTAACAAATACTCACAAACCACACAATTTTATCTTCTATCTTCCTCTGTTTATCTATTTGTATATAGTTCTCTGTCTCTCTCTTCTCTATCCTCTCTCCTTTGTCATATCTCTGGGCCTTCTCTGTACTCCTCTCTCTCCGTCTCTCTCTTATCTCTCTCTCTTTCCTATGTCTCTCTCTCTCCTCCTCCTCTCTCTCTCTGTATCTCTCTGTCTCTGTCTCTTTTTCTATATCTCTCTGTCTCTATCCGTGGTCTCTCTCTTCTGTCTCTCTGTCTCTCTCTCTCCTCTCTCTCTCTGTACTGCTCTCTCTCTTCTGTCTTCTCCGGTCCCTCTCTCGCTCTCTCTCTGTTCTTCTGTCTCCCTCTCTCTCCTTCTCCTCTCTCTTGGTCTGCTCGTTGCTCGTCTCCTTTCTCTATCTCCCTCATGTTCTCCTCTTCTCTTGCTCTCTCTCTCTACTCTCTCTCTCTCGCTCTCTCCTCTCTTCTCTCCCCCCCTCTCTCTCTCCTCTCTCCTCTACCTTCTCTCTATCTCTCTCTCTTCACTCTCCCTCCTTTCCCTATCTCTCTCTCCCTCAATTTCATATCTCTCTATATTTACTGTACTAGATCTGTCTATTATCTATACATATCTTATATACTACCTTCATCCTCTATCCTCCCTCTCATTTCTATCTCACTCTAATATTACTATAATCTATATATATCTCCATCCCTATGTATCTAACTACATATATCTCTCTCTACTCTAATAGTCTCTCTATTACTCTATCAATATAATCTATATATCTCTCTCACTCTAGATATCTTATATATATCTATACTCTATCGCTCGTCTCTCTCCCATCTCTATCTCTATTATATCTACCTCCTATATCCTATCCATCTCTATCTCTACTTCTCTATCCTCTTCTATCGCCTCCTCTCTTAAATATTATCTCTAACCTCTCTATACTTACTATCTACCCCATATCTAACGTATAATGATATGAACCTCTCTATAACGATATAATCCTTATATATATCAAACCTCTCTCTCTCTATCTATCTCTAGTTCTCTCTCTCGCATAATCATGCATATCTCATATATCTATATCTCTCTGTTCTATCTATTTCTCTATCCTTATCTCTATCTTTACTATCTTGTTTATATCTATCCGTGTTCTATATGTTTCTCTCTATCTTATTTATCTCTACTCTCTCTCTGTTTCTACTCTCCTCTCTCTATATTTCTAATCCTCTCTTTCTCTCTCCTCTCTCTACTCTATCTCTCTCTCTTTCTCTCTCTCTATATTCTCTCTTTACCTATCTCTAGATCATCTCTAACTTTATCTATCCTCTCTCCTCTCTCTTTCTTCTCTATCTCTTCCGAGACGCGAGAGCAGTTTCATCTATCATCTCCTCTCTCTCTTTTTCTATCTCTCTCTCTCTTATTTCTCTCTCCTCTCTCTCTCTCGTCTACTTTCTCCTCTCTAGCTGTCTTTCGTTTCTCTGGCTTTCTCTCTCTAGCCTTTCTCTCTTCTCTCTCACTCTCTATCTCTTCCCTCTTTCTCTCTCTCTTATGTCTCTTCTCTCTCGTCTCTGTCTTTTCTCTCTCTCTCTCTCTCGCTCTCTATCTCTATCTTCTCTCCCTCTCTCGCTTCTACTCTCTCTGGCTCTCTATCTATCTCTCTCTCTATTGTCTCTGCTCTTCTGTCTCTCTCTCTCTCCTTCTCTCTTATCTGTCTCAGCTCTCTCTCTCTCTCTCTCTCTCTCTCTCCTTCTCTCTCTCTCTCTGTCTCTCTCTCTTCTCTACTGTTCACTCTCTTCTCATCTCTCGCGATCTCTATCTCTCCTCTCTCTCTCTACTCTCTCTGCTCTATCTCCTCTATCTCTCCTTCTCAGCTATATCTTGTCCTCTCCTCTCTCTTCATCTCTCTCTCTTCTACTCTGTCTCTGTCCTCATCTAATATCTTCTCCTCTCTATTTCGCTCTCTCTCTCTCTCTATCCTCTCTCTTTACCCTCTCTCTATCTTCTCTTCTTTCCCTCTCTCTCTCTCTATCTCTTTCCCTCTATCTCTCTCTCTTTTACCTATCTACTCTCTCTCTCTTTCCATCTCTCATATATCTACCTTTCCCTACTATATCTCTATCTATCTATCTATATATATCATCTTCTATCTCCTCTCTCTCTCTCTCTCATTACTCTATCCTATCTCTCTCTTCCTTGTACCATATACTCTCTCTATATATTCTACTCTCTTTCCCTCTCTCTATCTCTTCCACTCTATATTTCCATATCTACTTTACCACCCATTCTCTTCTCTCGCTTCTATCTATCTCTAATATCTCTCTATATCGCTCATATTTTCTATCGTCTTTATCTTCATACACCTCTATATATCCTCTTTCTCTTTCTCTCTATATCTGTATTCCTCTTCGTACATTTGCTGCATTTGACTTGTTGACGGGTCTCCAGGGCACGGCCGGGGTACCCACCCCCCCCCCTCAGCATAGTTTTTATCTTCAGCATTACCAATACTTAATATTATCTCTCTCAACCCCCCTCTATCACTCAAGCTGTCAAAATTGTTAATTGACTTGTCAGCAAACATCCTGTTGGGTATGCGACTCCCCCCAATGTCACAATGGCACGGACCTAATGACTACATTTGTTTAATAATGTGTTTGTTCTACTCTAATTTACTTGTGCTCCCTCGAGATGCGTATTCACACCCATGCCTAGCCACCAACACTTGCCGCATGTTACCCCTCATTCACCTACTACACCCGCCTTCCCTCGTGACACACAACCACGGGAAACCGATGTTGCATCCTGACTCAGGCTATCACCCCCCTAGCCCCGTCGTGACAGTCTTGGCCCCATCCCAAGCAACTCTATTGTCCCTAATACCATTCAGTCAAAAAGGGGTTTTCTTTCTGTCACTGTAAATTAATGGGTCCGTGGAACTGTCGCCCATAGGACGTCTCGCGACGGTCGGCAGGTGTGTCAAGAGGGCACTGCGGGCGATGGGATCCTATTTTCGGCGGCCCGTTCTATCAATACACTGATAGTGCAAGCCTCTCGTCCCCATATAGCCATCTGATAGCGTTTTAGCATGGGTTCTGGCGCAAGTAGGTCAAGCCCACAATCAGACTGCCCGCGCTAACATGCAGTTGCCTACCGGCAGTGCAAGTCGCAGGCGCCACCTCTTCCGCATTATAGCCTCACTACGGATTGTTGGAGGGCCACTGGACCGGTGACACAGGAGGGGGATATCTGCCTGTCTAGATCTCCTACCCTGTGTTCACGTGGTTGTTAGGCGGGGTATCTGCCCATGAAACGGTTTTGCGCAGGGGGGCGGCCACGGGTGTCGTGGCGCGTATGACCGACAGTAGACGTAGGCTTGGCGGCGCGACAAGACAAGACTTGCCAATCTTTCACCCGTGAATCGCCTTTGTTATTTTCACGTTGCAGAGGAATTGGTGCTATATCCAGCAGCTGCCGGCAGCTAAGAGGAAGAGACGTGTGGGGACGGGACCGCGAATTGCCCGAGAATGCCCCAGAGTGCGACTCACCGGGTTGGTTGAAAAGACAGCTCGGCGGACTGGACAGGAGAGGTAGACAGTGGAGTCGCCACTCGGTGGGGATGGGGGGGCATTGGTCAGGTAGAGCCCGAAGGATGACACCGAGGAAGACACAAAAAACACGACGCGCCAGCGCCCCGGCGAACTGTCCTGAAATCATGTGTAGAAATGTAAGTGTTAACGCCACCACACGGCTGGAAAGTAACCAAAGAAACGTAGAACGTGCGCCTCCGTCTCTACGTAGGCTAGGTTCTTGTGGTTTTGGTGTTATCTGCAGCTTAGAGGGTGAGTAAACGAGTAAGGGATCTTTGGGGGGGAGGCATCACATTTAGTGGTCAAATACTTTACCAACACCACCAGTCGTTCACCAGTTACCATAGTCAAACTGCAAGCGTCAGTGTTTCTGGGCAGAGCGAGAAAAGTGTGTGTGCAATAATGAATAGCTTTTTATTCTTCTTTTCATCGTATTACCAGAGGAACTGTCGCCGAACATTTCCACGTCGGCGAGAGTTCTTTCGTTGTGTGTTCGGCGAGAGTTCCTATTGGTTTTTCTTAAAAGTTTATATGTTCGTTTAATTAAATTCCACCCGTTTTTGGAGGAATTATTTTCTATCTGTGACATATTTAAATCAAAACACAACATCTATTCAGGAAAAAATTAAGGTTTCGTCCTCGAAATCCGTGGTGCCCAATACGAAATGTTAACCAATACAAGAGATTTCTCCTACCCCAGCTACGTAGGGAAAGTTCTTATTACAATCTCAGGCAAATTAAGCTGTGGTCACCTCACATTCAAACAGTCTTGTTTCCAACGCTGTCAGATGGGAATAAATGTTTAGTTCCATTACGAGAAAGCAGAGGGAACCCATTTCAGATAGGTAAACTATACGGTCTGCATTGGCTTTAATGTACTCGAGATCTCGTCGACCCATTGGGAGTTTGGGACGGAATTGTGTAGACGAGAGCACAAGTCTAATACTGTGGGCAGCTGACCCGCACCACTGACCGGCACGTACTGTGAAGTTACAATGTCACTCATCTCTCTTCGCTACATACAACATTTAAGACACACAATGCAGCGTCACAGCCCTCTCACAACCTGCTAATGACAACGCTTTTACAGAAGCCGTCGTTGGTAATTTGACTGATAAAAGTGTAAAGCATCACTCCCACGGCAACACTTTATAATTCGTCCGATTTATACAATTCTTCAACTTTTCTTCCATGTTATACATTAAATGTATGGCTTTTATATGTTTATCTATAATGATTTAGTCTTGAAATGATACATTTCTTCATTTTTCTTAGAAATATATTTCCTTTTCATTTCGGTACTTATGGTTTTGTAAACAAGCGTCCATAGCAACGGGTTTACACTCAAAGTAGCCAGGGATCTGCTAATCGTTACACTCAAAGTGGATGAGGATAGTATATACATTTCCGTAATACCAACCTTTACACTTAAGAGTAACATTTAAGAGTAAATAATAATTGTAAGTGAGGATTCGGGCCCTGGCGTGACTTGACTCCGCCGCGACCCAAATACCTCCGCGCGCTTCTCGCCTTTCTTGTCTTGGTGACGAGCAGTGGCGGCTCGTGATAAAATAAAATGGAGTGACTGCAAGCTTTACACAACAGTGAGATACACAAATTTTACCTATCTCATTTATGAGTTGTCGTTGATGTTCACGGATTTCAGGGCATATCTGTGTGGTATAGTATAGTACTATGGTATATATCTGTGTGGTATAGTAGTGGTGGTGGTAGAAGGGATGGTGGGGGGGGTAGTGTTGGTAGTAGAGGGGATGGCTGAGGTGGTGATGGTAGAATTACAGTATTACTTTGAAAATAAAGTCGGTACCGCTTGATTTTAGTCTTTTCATTTAATGCCAGCTGGGAAAAGCTGATGTTTTGCAAATACTTCACTGGATTTTCCATCGTCATAGGGTAATTAAAGAAAGCACGTTTTAACCACACCGTCTACACGCACTGTAAACACGAGAGGGACGAGACTCAGCTGCCTCGGCTGCAGCTCTTTATGTTCACAAGTGGCGCGGCGGCGGCGCAGACATGAATCGTACAGCAAATATGAAAGTAACTAAAATTTTGGTCTGGTTTTAATGAAAATTCACATAGTAACGTATTGAAAATTATTAAATAACATATCATGACTTTTTATTATGATATATTTGTTAGTAGTGTATCAATTCTGCTGTCTCTAAAGGCATCATACACCTGGCAGTGAGTGTCTGGGGGTGCTGCAGTTCTACAGCCCTATGCCACGAGCCGCCACTGGTGACGAGGATTCTCCAGTTACCTCCCTGCCACCACATAGAACACACGCACCTTCTCTGTGTGTTCCTCACTCATGGCCTACCTCTGCTGTACTTACCTACATATTCCCGCCGTAATAAAATTGTGTGCGAACTCTGTGTTTGGTGTAACTGTAACCCGTGTCTAGCTAAAGTGAATACTACAATATTAATAATAAAATAATAATAATAATTTGGATGATAATAATAATAACAATAATGAAAATGATGATAATAACCATAATAATAGTAGACTAATAATAATAATAATAATAATAACAATAATAATAATAATAATAATAGAATAATAATAATAACAATAATGAAAATGTGAGCTAGGCTAGATTTTTATAGTGACGCTTGTGTGATATGTAATGGTCCAATTTTTGTGATGGTCTACCCTCAGGGGTAGAGGGAGGGAGGGAGGGAGGGAGGTTTCACAGCGCGGCATTGTCAGCTGAGGTGCAACCGGCCAATGATAACACGCTCCTCAGATACTGAGCCAATGAGCTTTAAGCTACCATACGCGTCTCAGCAGTCTGAGTAGTCACTATAAAATAGCTCTAAAGCTATAGTCAGTTCTTGGTCTTGGTAACTTGTACGAGTCAGGAGTCTGTTTCGAGAAAAAAAGAAAAAAAGATAATACCGAAATCCAATACCGACTAAATAATATACCGATACCGGTATAGGTGTCTTGCACGTGACGTCACAGCCCTTGCTGTGCAGACGAAAAGCGCGGGAATTGCGAGCTGGAGGACCAACAAACTCCACTTGCCTCCCGTGTTTGCCAGCTTAATGGTCATTTTCCCCTACTAAATATATGTTTATCAGTATAAAAGATATACTGTTATCTTCGGAAATGTTTGTTCTATAATATTATCGAATACAAACCCGTAAAACACACTAAATAACTGCCATTATGAGACTTTCAAGAAATATGCATGAACTTAATATTCTATTAAATTCTTCGTCATTTAATATTTTGCTCGAAAACTTTTTACATGGAGAATATGAATAGAAGCGGAATTTCATTAGCTTACCATTGATACATTTCTTTATCTGATAAATGAATTAGCAGCATGCATAAATGAGCGTTAACTAAATAAATAACCTCATCAATCGGGAAAAACTACCCGATTTCATGATGTTATTTATTTAGTTAACGCTCATTTATGCATGCTGCTAATTCATTTACCAGATAACGAAATGTATCAATGGCAAGCTAATGAAATTCCGCTTCTATTCGTATTCTCCATGTAAAATGTTTTCCAGCAAAATATTAAATGACGAAGAGTTTAATAGAATATTAAGTTCATGCATATTTCTTGAAAGTCTCATAATGGCAGTTATTTAGTGTGTTTTACGGGTTTGTATTCGATAATATTATAGAACAAACATTTCCGAAGATAACAGTATATCTTTTATACTGATAAACATATATTTAGTAGGGGAAAATTACTATAAGCTAGCAAACACGGGCGGCAAGTGGAGTTTGTTGGTCCTCCAGCTCGCTCCGACGGGCGACATTTGGCTTGAAGACGGCGGTATTTGGTTTGAAGACGCTAGATCGTGACGTCAGTGCAAGACACCTATACCGATGTCATACTAATACCGATACCGGTATACCGGAAAATCAAAATACCGGTAATGCCGGTAATACCGACGCCAAAATACCGGTATTTCGGTATACCGGATACCGGTGAACATCCCTACTAGTGAGTGACCCAAAACAATGCTCTTCGGAAGGTACGTGCGCCACTCACAGACAACTACATTTTACCATCATGCAGGCTTGCTCTACATATGACTACATCCAGAGAACCAGGAATGATAGCTTAACATTTCATCGGTACGTTACAGAGATTTCGTGGCGAAACATTGCTTTTAAGAGACTAGAAAACCTAGCTAGATCAAGAGCGCTTTAAGAGAATGCAGATGCTTGTTCTAGGAGTATTTCCAAGGAATTCACCTGTAATTCCTTTTTCATGACTTTTACACATAAACGAGTCATATGACTGGAATGTTGGGATTCGTGATGTGTCATCAGAAATATTATGAACACTTATTTATTTCCAAAAAACATGAGAAAAACCTAAACCTTGGTGACTTCAGCATGCTACTGAGTCGCCGTGAACGATTTGTACTAATTTGGCTGCTGGTAACCTCATTTGTATTTCATTATTAGTGTTACTCAGTTATTGTTAGATGTGAACTGTGTGTTGACTGTAGTGACGAGCATTGTGTGACTATAGGTGATTAAATTTTACCAGGTTTCTTACAGAGTGGGCTTCCCAACCTGTGAGAAGAGAGAGAGAGAGGAGAGAGAGAGAGAGAGAGAGAGAGAGGAGAGAGAGAGGAGAGAGAGAAGAGAGAGAGAGAGAGAGAGAGAGTGCACGTGACACTTGTGACAACTGCACAAGCTATCATTTTCTAGGCATACATCAAACAAGAACAAACACAAATGCTGCAAATACAAACCATGATCCATAAATGCAAACATCACAAATCGTTCATCACAGGCAACATATATATCACAGGCAATCCAGCATAAACAAAACAAAAACATACATTTTGCCAGATTAGGCTTGTATACAAAGGCTGGAGCAATTTAGTAGGATAAGCAAGAAGGGTAAATTCAATTTTTCCTTCATTGGCGTTTCCTATTTTTTCTTTTTTTCTTCCATATGTTAGGCCTAGTTGTTGTTATTGTTGATTTAATTCATTTGAGTGTTTTGATTTGTTGTGCAATTAAATAATAACCATAAAAAGACCATGGCAATATTGACACCCCGATAGTGGGGGGCCTTGAAGATCAGGGAATGTGGGTAAAAAAATGAAAAAAATGAAGAAAAATAGGATAAAAATATGATACAACCAAACCTAATCAAAAAATATGAATAAATTAAGAAAATAGGTGAATTGAACCTAACCAAAACCTAACAATTTAATTATAACCAAACCCTTTAATTAAAAAAAACACATGTCAACCCTTCTCTGGATTTTAGAGAAATATTTTTTTAATGTAAGGGGCATTTTAATTGAAATTCCCTACTAAATTTTAGTTGTTTCTCTCACTAAATAATACTTTTGTAACAGCAATGACAAAGTATTTTTAATTTGAATATATTATTTGAGCAGCATTGATACTTAGTTTATTACTTGTAACTGCCATAAATAATGTAGCTGCTTTTCTTCTGTAAAAAACTGCACAGCTTTTCAACATAGGAACTGTATTCTCTCTCTCTCCT
>JACEEZ010026160.1:605130-630070 GCA_016584305.1 Chionoecetes opilio | reverse complement strand
AACTTGGTCGTCTGCGAGGCTTCTTACCATTGAATGTATGAAAAACGATACTCGCCAGCCCACACTGTCTTCCTCGTTATATTTCCCTGAGTGACAGTAGCTTTTTTCATTAATCAATATTATTTGATTCCATATCAGCATCATGAGAGAAGTGTTGGTGACAATGGCGGTGTCCTGGGTTTGGTGTGTGTGTGTGTGTGTGTGTGTGTGTGTGTGTGTGTGTGTGTGTGTGGGTGTGTGTGTGTGTGTGTGTGTGTGTGTGTGTGTGTTGTGGTGGTGTGTGTGTTTTGTGTGTGTGTGTGTGTGTGTGTGTGTGTGTGTGTGTGTGTGTGTGTGTGTGTGTGTGTGTGTGTTGTGTGTGTGTGTGTGTGTGTGTGTGTGTGTGTGTGTGTGTGTGTGTGTGTGTGTGTGTGTGTGTGTGTGTGTGTGTGTGTTTTGTGTGTGTGTGTGTGTGTGTGTGTGTGTGTGTGGGGTGTGTGTGTGTGTGTGTGTGTGTGTGTGTGTTGTGTGTGTGTGTGTGTGTGTGTGTGTGTGTGTGTGTGTGTGTGTGTGTGTGTGTGGTGTGTGTGTGTGTGTGTGTGTGTGTGTGTGTTGTGTGTGTGTGTGTGTGGTGTGTGTGTGTGTGGGTGTGTGTGTGTGTGTGTGTGTGTGTGTGTGTGTGTGTGTGTGTGTGTGTGTGTGTGTGTGTGTGTGTGTGTGTGTGTGTGTGTGTGTGTGTGTGTGTGTGTGTGTGTGTGTGTGTGTGTGTGTGGTGTGTGTGTGTGTGTGTGTGTGTGTGTGTGTGTGTGTGTGTGTGTGTGTGTGTGTGTGTGTGTGGTGTGTGTGTGTGTGTGTGTGTGTGTGTGTGTGTGTGTGTGTGTGTGTGTGTGTGTGTGTGTGTGTGTGTGTGTGTGTGTGTGTGTGTGTGTGTGTGTGTGTGTGTGTGTGTGTGTGTGTGTGTGTGTGTGTGTGTGTGTGTGTGTGGGGTGTGTGTGTGTGTGTGTGTGTGTGTGTGTGTGGTGTGTGTGTGTGTGTGTGTGGAGAGACTCTGGTTCTTGTACTTGTTTGCTGTTGTTCTTCTGTAGAGAGAGAGAGAGAGAATGAAGAGAAATGGTTAGAGAGAGAGAGAGAGAGAGAGAGAGAGAGGAGAGAGAGAGAGAGGGGGAGAGAGAGAGAGAGAGAGAGAGAGGAGAGAGAGAGAGAGAGAGGAGAGAGGGGAGAGAAGAGAGAGAGAGAGAGAGAGAGAGGGAGAGAGAGAGAGAGAGAGAGAGAGAGAGAGAGAGAGAGAGAGAGAGAGAATGAAGAGAAATGGTTAGAAAGTGACAGGAAAGAAAATAAATAGAAGGAAAGAGGAAGGAGGGAAGGAGAGAAGGAGGGAAGAACATAAGAAAATAAGGAAGCTACAAGAGGCCGTGAAACCTACTCGAGTTAGTTCCTGGTACTTAACTCTCCCTATATCCACCTCTCTTCCCCATCCATGAATTTATCCAGACTCCTTTTAAAAACCCCATATTGATTGCTGGAACTGTTATTGCTAATGTTCCTTGTCATCCTTGCACACGCTTCTCCTCCTCTTCCTCTTCTTTTTCCTCCCCCTCCTTCAGCGGGTAGGACGTGAGGCATCTGGCAGGGGCGAGGTAGTCTGCTTCTGCCTTGTGAGTGAGAAGGACGGACAGACTGGCTTGTGCGACCATAACATTGACCATATTTAAGACACATTTAAGTGACATAAAATAGAAAGCCTTTTTAATATATATTTTTTTTAATCACTCAACGATTTATTTTTTGAAATTTTGAAACAAACATTGATATATGATTTACAATATAACTTCATTTCAGGAATTATTATTACCATTACTTTCTATGCATATACAGTGCGTTTGCATATATAAAGTAATAGGAGAATTAATTGAAAGCACCACCACCACCATCACTATTAAGAACATAAGAACATGAGAAAATAAGGAAGCTACAAGAGGTGTGAGACCTACACGTGGTTGGTTTCCCTGTTACTATTACAACAACCAGCAACCACTCATACTGAAAATGTCTAAATCGCACTGACTGAGAAGTGACAGAAACCATACAGGCAACAAAACCAAGGCCAGGATAGTTTTTTTTCGGGTTTTGTGTTTGGGCGACCATGGTGGCGGCGTAACATATTCCCGTTCTCTATGCGATGTCGTGGTTTCTGAGTGATGTGAAGACGCTTGACCTGTAGCTCGAAACTAAACCATAGGAACTTCTCGAAAATACCTCATTGTGCATTCCTACACAAAGTTACTGTATGCTAGCAACCAGCCTATAACGTAATACTGCCTTATCCGTACTATACCGTAAACCTAACCCGACGTGTTCAAGAGTAAACGCCACATACTCTCCCGAAACCGGGACTATGCTGGCGGTCATGCATGGTGGTTGGTGTGCGGGGTGTGCGCGGTGTGCCGGCAGCCTGCGGGCCTCGGCAGCCTTGCAAGACCCAGGACTTCATCTTACCATGCCGGAGATACTCACAGGTCTGTGTGGGACAACATGCGACACCATTCCTCCAGAGATCCTCAAGGGCTTCAAGGAGCAAAGAGGAGTACACAATCGCCAGGTGCAGGCTACTTGGCGGGGATCCTCGACAGACTGTCTACCTGGAGGACACAGCTGCGGGAGAGGTGTCACTTTGCGTGAGGATATCGGCGATTTTGTGTGACGACAGACTGGTCAACGCGGAAGCTATGATTAAGGAGGACACTGGTTCTCTTAAAACTGCCAACGCGTGACCTCCAGCGTGAGGGAGAACTGCGACCTGCGTGCCCCGGGTGCTGCCACTCAAGGAGGAGTTAGCGGGGGAGGTGAATGCGGACACGTGCTCCACTCAGGCTGTGGACGGGTGGAGGAGGCGGCTGGCAAGGGTTGGAGCAGGCGGCGGCGAGGGTGGAAGAGGCAGGTGACTAGGGTTGGAGCAGGCGGCGGCAAGAGTGGAGGACGGCATCTGCAAAAGATGGAGGAAGAAGCAAGTGAAGGGATGGCGGCGGCGGCGAAAGGTGGAGGAGGCGGCGAGTGAAGGTGGAGGAAGACGCAGGAAAGGGAGGCTGGCGGCGGCGACGGTGGAGGAGGCGGCGGCGAAGGTGGAGGAAGGCGCAGTTGAAAAGTCGAGGCGGCGGCGGCGAACGGTGGAGGAGGCGGCGGCGAAGGTGGAGGAAGATCGCAAGTGAAAGTGGAGGCGGCGGCGGCGAGGGTGGAGGAGGCGGCGGGCAGCGTGATGCAGGGAATACTACAGACCCTCCTGCGGGCTACACCCACGGTAGCTGTGCCTCGATTGATATGCTATTTCACTGTTACTGGCCATTGTTCTTTATTCATATGGGAAATATGACTTATGTGTGTCATAAGATGGTAAGTGAGTAAGTCAAGCGTAATAAGATTTGTATGTCCTTAGAACACAGCTGAGCATCAAATACGCTATGCACAGTTGAAACAAGAACAAGGAAGTAACGAATTCAAGCTGGAAAAGCGTTAGATTTAAAAGGAAATAGGGGATAAACGCTTCAGATATAGGGGGTAAATGATTGGAATGGACTCAGTCGTCAGGTAATTAGTCCGGAGTCAATAGGGAGCTTTAAAAAGGAGGCTAGACAGCTTATCGGATGGGATTAAAGGTGATGTAGGTAGTGGTTCAAGTAAACAGGAACTACCCGTGTAGGTCTCCCGGCCGCTTGTAGCTTCCTTATTGTCTTAATGCTTGTTAGTGCGGAACCAATAGCGGATGTTTAAAAGGAGGCTAGACCAATTTATAGCTAGCGATGAAAATTGGATGTAGCGTGTGTAATGTCTGTACTGTTTGTATGTAATAAGTGTAGGTCTCGCGGCCTCTTGTAGCTTCCTTATGTTCTCTAGTCACGCATGTGTCTCTTTTTAAAGCTCCCTATTGACTCCGCATGACCACCGAACAACAGAGGCCATCTCCAATCATTAACCGCACTATTGTGAACCAGTTTGCCCTATTTCCTTCTTCGTCGAGGTCAGCACAATCCTCCCGCAGGTTGAAAGACTAGCAGGCCTATTGGCCCGCGACTGTTCGGATATCCACTGGCAGCTGCATGAAGCCCCACACGGTAGTGTACCCCAAACCATTCCGACATCGACCCTAAGGTACTTCTTCTATCTCTCTCATTCTTCTCTGTCTACGTTCCCTCTTCCTCTTCCTCCACGTGTCTACCCTTCCCCCTCTTCCTCCTCCTCATTCCTCACTCTCCCGTTCTTCAAAATCATCCCCTCTCCTTCGATAATAAGACCTCCTTACACCCATTCCTTCTCTTATCTTCTTCTTGTGACTTCTCTTCTCCTCTCTCTTCCTCCTCTCTGCTCTACCCTGCCCCCCTCTCCTCCGCCTCCTCACTCCTCCTTCTTCAATAACATCCCCTCTCCTTCCTATTACGTCCTCCTAAAAACCCTTATTCTTCTTCCTTCTGCGTGATTCTTCTTCTTCTTCTTCTTGTGACTTCTTCTCTCTCTCTCTCTCCTTCCTTAGTACTGTCTACCATTCCCCTCTTCCTCCGCCTCCTCACCCTCCCTTCTTCAATTAACATACCCTCTCTTCCCTCATACGTCTCCTACAACCCTTCTTTTCTTTTCTTGTGACTTCATTCTTCTTCTTCTTCTTGGACTTCTTCTTTCTTCTTCTCTTGTGGACTTCTTCACTCTTCTTCTTCTTTGTGTTCTCTCCATATTTATTTGAGCCTCTTACTTTATTTATTTAACTTACTTTTTCCAAGTACTTTATTTTTTATGAATATAAGCAGATTTTATATGACTAGAATCTGTTTTAGTATTCCACTGCTCGCACTAAACTAATTTGGTATACTCAGATACTTTTTACATAATTTCTATGGCTAACAAACGTTGTGACTTGCTATAGCAAAAGAACATTGTTGATTGTTGTGAACGGGGTTAACATTGTATATCTAGATTTATATTGATCACTGAGAACCTAGTACTCCTAGCCAAGACGGTGTTACCCGTAGGACGCCGTTACAGCCTATTGTGACATGGGGCGGGGGGATGGGAAGACGCCCAAAGGAACGGGAAGGCTGGACCGGTGATAATGAGAACGGCACAACTCTGACTGGGTGACCTCCAATGACTTCAATAGGTTAGGTGATGGGGTACTGGAACGTCGCCGATCCGGAAATCTCGCCGCCGTCGTCGATGTTTTGTGGTTGTTGTCCAAATTCTCTGATACTTACAAGGACTACCAATATATACATTTAATCAAGTGTTACCCGTGTTTCCTGCATTCAGGGCATGAAAATGATATCGTCTAGCCTTGATCAGTTATTAGGATTAGATTAGTTGCCAGTCAGGTCACTAGGTAAAAAAATTTAGACGTCGATCGACGGTCGAGTTCTAGTTTGGTTTTGTTCGCCCAACGCTAGAGAATTCCACAATCGGCGACCGTTCAGAAACGGTGTACGTATTAGGGGGGCGTGCAGGCATATTCCCGTTCTCTCCATGCCGAGTATTGTGCCGTTTCCGAGTGGGTTTTATGGAATCGTCGTCACCCGATCGGGAAGAATTCTCGCCCGAATACATCAACATAGAACTCCGACGACGGTCGGAAATTTTAACCCTAACTGGACAGTGGACACCCTAACTTAACATACTGATCATAGCTATTGCTGGTTTTTCAACCCTGAATGCACGGAAAACAAGGGTAACACTTGACTTTACATGGTAAATATTGGGTCCTGTAATAGCAAGAAATTGTGAACACTGATCGTACTCGGCGGCTTACCCCCCCCACTGAGGAGTTCCGATCGGCGACAGTTCCAGGTACCCTACACCGATGTGAAGTAACGCTTGGCTGTAGCTCCCCACACATAGTTACTCCTGTTAGTCCAGGAAAACCTAACCCTAGCCCGTATATCCCGCATTAACCTAACGCAACTCATAACCTGACGTCGGTTCAAAGGAGTAAACGCACATACTCTTTCAGGAAACGGGTCATTATGTGCGGCGGACAGTTTAAGGTGCATGAAAGAACAAGAATAACTCGACGAAATCCACATACAAAGTATCTCATGAATTTTTTTTAGTGTTTTTTCATAGCCCCAAAATAGAAACAGGACATATGAGAGTTTTGTGTTGGTCTGTGCTGGCTCTCTGTGTGTGTCCGTGTGTGTGTGTCGTGTCTGTGTTCGCCCCACTAGATGTGTACTTACGAATTACGTCATGAAGCTAATCTACCACTCACTACAACTACCCAACACTACTACTGCTGAACTAGAACAAGAAATAACGGAATTCAAGCAGGAGGAAAAGCCGTAGATTTAAAAAGACATATAGGGGAAAAAAAATATGGGGTTCTTGGTCACAAATAGGGTGCGTAAAATGATTGGATACTGGACTCCCTCGGTCGTCAGGTGTTAGTTGGGGACAGTCATTAATGGCAGCTTTAAATAGGACGGCTCGATATACATTCATGGACCTCGGGGATTGATAAGGCTGGAATATAGGTACGTGTTAAGTAACAGGAATCTACCCCGTGGTAGGTCTCCCAGATCTTGTAGCGTCCTTCCTTATGTTCTTTTCCCTTATAGTTCTTTCTTATGATTTGATCGTGTGTTTTGTGGGTAACGTGTGACAGATTCGAGAGGAAGGAAAAGTATCACCATCTTTTTATGCCACCATTCGAAAACTGACAAAGTCCTCATTATAATATTCGTCCGCATAATCTATTATCCCACATTCCATAATAATAATAAAAATAATGAGATTTTACATTATCGCCCGAGGGTATACAGACAAAAAAAAGCAAACAACAACAAGACAAAGAATGTCGACTTAAGAGAGTACTTACCGTATGATAAACAGTTAAGTCGCACAGGCCAACTTTTTTTTTCTGTTTAAAGGACGGGTCGGTGGCGTTCATACTTACATTCTAATCCAGATTTAAGGAAAGTTAGAAGGTGCTCATCTGGAGAGTATCGTGTCATCTTGTGTGTCTTTCATTTGGTAATATCTATGGCTATAATAGGATACAAATTACAAATATATGACATACAGTGGCTAACCACCAGTACTAGACGTAGCCCATCTAGTGTTTTTTATTTCTGAGTGTTCGTACCGCTGTCGTTTGTCAGCCCCGAAAAAAAAAAATGCGCCGTTCTTTGTTGTTTTTTAGTTTTTGTTTTTGTAGCTTTCCCAAGCGAAATTTGAAACCGTCTTATACTTGCAGATTAACAAAGCATAAAAACAACGCTGAAACAGGGTTAGATTATACAAGTCAGGATATAAATACCGTTGTAACATACTTCAGTTGGCACATTACAACTCAGTAGGTTAGTAATGCTATAATTCGTAATATTTGGCAGGCTGGGCGACATCACTGCAGGTGGCGACTTTACTGTATCTACGGTTGTAGAGCAAAACAAAAAATACATTCTCAATAACCTTTAATTTCTCCCACCGGAAATCTGTTCTTCAGTATTAGTCACCTTTTGCTGTTTTCTCTTGCTATAACAATAAGCTACCTGAGGTTTATATGTCCAGGCAAGCACACTCTCCATACCTTTTCACAATACATGTCTGGCTCACACCCCTTGCCGCATTCCCCAGTTTATCTTAGTCCATTGTCTCCACCCACTCAATAATGGGTCGTGTGTAAACTAATTGTCTACCTTGGCTTATTTTAGTGTTTGAGTTTTTAGGTTCTCACTAGATTTTCCGTTATAGCACCATTACCTTATGTTTTATGTGTTTGTCTTGCGTTCAGTAGGTTTCTGGAGACGGCCGATGTGGCATGTTGAATCCGGGTTCGCAAGTGTCTAAGGTATTATGTCACCCACAATGAAAAGCCTCGCGGCCTCTGTAACGCCCTTATGTCTATGTCCAAGGTAAGAACAGCTCAATCATGGACTAAATAGCACGGACGATCGAGCGAAAAGCTCCCAGCTTATGAGGTCTTTTATTCTTGACTATGCATTGTATTTTGTTCTTTTTCATATACGGTATTGTTCGTGTCTGTTGTTAGTTGTTAATTAAATATTTTATTGTCTAAATTTTGTTTTCTAATTTTTTTTCGTGTTATTTTAGTAAGCAGGCGTCAAAACCCCGCAGTGCGGCGCCTTAAAACTAAAATTATTCTATAGTTATACTCCTTCTTCCCCCTAGGTGGCCCTCTGCCGCACTTGCAGTGCGGAGGTGAGGCTTGATGGGCGAGCATTGTGGCGATAGTGCAAGTGTTCCCAGTGGGAAAAAACACAAACGTACGGCGATTACCAACGCTGGCAAAACGTACAAGAAAAAGTAACCACATGGATCACAGAAAAAGAAGTCCGAGGCATATCAAAAAAATTAGTCCGATTACTGATTTTCATAAGACATATATTGATAAATGAAAGAAATTACTAAATATTAGAAATCCTTGATAATCATAATTAAATTTAAGGGGACAAATATCTTACGCCTTGGCCAGCGCGAAGAGTGTCTACAGGTCTGCTGCAGCATGATTTGTGTATGCTGTTAATTGGGGGACGTCTATACCGGATTCCCGACTATCCCAACCGCTGCCACCCAGGAGTATAGAGTGGGTCCCCACTTAGGCCATCCCCTTATATGGGCAGTTGCAATCAGGTGGGAGGCGACGCCGATGTTAACTTGGTGGCATTTTAATAACCTTTATCCTAGTGAGCCCACCGCGGACCAGTGTTGCCAGGACAGGTCTAGTCTCAAAAAATTAAAGATCCACTTACAAAATTATTTCGGGGGGAGAAAGAGCCCCAAACAAAGCATCACCCACTCTTCGCATGTATGATTCTCACATACTTGTTATAAAAATGCTGCATCACATATGCTCACATGCTACATAAGCTTACCTCCTACATGAAACTGCAAAAAATTGCCATCGTTGAGTATTAATGTCAATTAATAACTAAGGTCCTAATTTACATACTTTGTCTTAGTAGCATCAATGATATGTTTGAGCATTACAATGAAGTAAGCATAATTTACACTTTTTTTTGTATTTCAATGTAAAGCAGTCATACAAGGACTGCAAAAAAACAAAAAAAGGCAGTAATAGGATACGATGGCGCCTAATGACGCCATTTAAATAAAAAATACATTTAAATAACATTATCTACATAAGGCTAGCGCGGGGGCATGTATAATTTCCTAAAATTGCTGTGATAGAAATTATGATACCGAAAATAAATGAACAAATTAGATGTTCATTAGCCTCTTGGGGAACTCAAATAATCCAACTAATATTCTGGAACATACTGTACTAAAGCAGAAAGAAAGAATAGAATAAACACATTTGACCATTTACTAAATTAATATCAATCACTCGAATAATAATTATTTTTTCGTGGAACTTGTAGATATCTGGAAAAGTCATCATGTTGACGTGAGTTTACTCAAACTTTTAAGTCAATACCACACTGAAAACATTCCCGGCCTCTTCAAATAAGGCCGTATAGAATGTAGAAGTCCAAACTATCACGATTCTCCTGGCTTTGAGAGATTCGTTTTGCCTGACCTAGTTTTGTTTTGCAAATTTGTTTACAGATGAAACTAATCCTTTCGTGCATGTGGCACTAGAGATGGCGGAAAGGACGCAATAGCACCAGGAAAAAACAAAAAACTTGGACAAAAATTTGGAAGGAGGGGTTTGGCATCACAACCACGTCATTTATTTCTCTAACTGTCTCCCAGAAGCCTTCAGAACTTATCCATTGGCATCACAGACCTGAATCAGCCAAGCTTCGGTTGGTTTCTTTAGTACTCTCCATATCTATGTCTAGTGTGGTATTTTTACTTTTAGTCAGGACCTGAGAAATTCCAGAAATACACTAGCCAAATGGAAACAGCCAATGGAGAGGACACATTCTTGACTTCCTTCTTTGGGATCAAGGAAGCTCACATAAATTACTTCTCGCACCTTGGCACCGGCGGTATAAAACTCATGTTTTTCTTTGGAAAACATTGCAGATAAATAATAGTATTTCCATAGCGACCCCCAAAAAATCCCAATTAAAATACATATTTTTTTTCGACGCACTAAAGTCCCCAAATCGAGAGTGACTGTGTCCCCCATGTCCCCCATCAGTGCCCCGAAATCCTCAAATATAGGGGACAAATCACCAAATCTGGGCAACTCTGACCCGCGATGTCATTGGTTCCGAGCGCCCCGGGAAAGAAGCGGGCAATACACAGAAGATCCCGCGGGAGGACGCCCCATTCACGATTCAGTTACCAATTATGAATTACGCGTTTATAAACTAAATTCATTATAAAATCGCATTAAGCTTAATCTATACAAAAGTGTGGCTAACATGACCCCCAGCACAAAAAACTCAGAGAGAGAGGAGAGAGAGTTCCAAATAATGATATACGAAAAAAACCATTGAGAGAACTCCCTAACTTTTATAAAATCTTAATTATAAAACATTGTTTTTCATGTTTAACCACATAATAATATGCAAGCTCCATCACAAAAATATATGAAGAAAAAAAAACAATCCTTAGGACTTTGAGCCTTTGAAAAGAAAAGGACCTACTTTATGTTAGTTGTATAATTCCAATGTCTATAACAAAACACAACCCCTGCCCTTGGCGTACATACTGAATCACCATGAAGTATATCACCAAGAATATAAAGAGATCATACTTTACATTTTTAGGGCATATCCCAAGGGACTACATTCAGAGTAATGAAACAATGGTACAAATACATCAGGGGACATGGTAGGGACAAAAATCAATTTCGTCACGATTTTTGGTAATGATGGTCCTGCACATGTAAATAAAATTACTACGCAAAAGAGATTCTTCGGGTAAATTACAATACAGGAGATATGATAGCCGGTTAAGTCCCGTATCTACGTCATAAAATAAATGTATTTGGCATTTTGCAACACATAAAAATTATCTACGGCCATTACGGAGCGAGTAATGTTGTTGTGTTTCATCGTTCAGTGAGTCTAAGTGCAATGAATGACAGCCTTCTTAATATTGGTTCTTTCATCGTATTCCGACAGTTGATTTAGGGGTGAGATAAACCAAAATTCGCATATTTGTTGTACATATAGAAACTCGTGTCACTTGACGATAATTTTTATTCACTCGGGACAACTCATTGATCTGCTATGGAGCGACTTTCATATGCTACTGACTTTGGATCTGTGAAGAGAGGGGCTTACGAGTTATTGTGTTTGGTTACGCCCACATGACTTTCGTTACCAGAAACACAACCAGTTCTCTGGCTTCTGAACTTTGCAAAGCCAGAATGATGAGAATGAATGCAGGTTTCTTGGTTAATACAAGATACCAGAGCTGCACCGCTGGACTATGGTTTAGATTATAGTAATGCCAGGCAATGGGGTAGCAAGGGAGATCGACCAGGTCTCTCGCTTAGTACACAGTTGGAGGACTCCTCCAGAACTTGAGCATGGGTTATATACCGGGATGGAGTGCTAAGTCGTGTCGGAACAGATCAAAGACTTTGTTTGATGCTACACTTTAAGCTTCACGAGCGCAGCGACACAAGATGACAGAAGAACGTCTCAAAGTAGGGTAACTCCATAACTGCTGTTTCATCTTGAGTATAAACTGAAATGGAATACTTGACATGTGCTCAGAGTATGCGGTGGGCAGGCTCAAATCGGGTTTGATGTAGCACCTCGGTCAGCTCTCGGGGACCCTGGCTAGAACCTGTGAGGGATTACCTTCAAAAACGTGAAAAAATCTACAAGACGAAATCGCCCACAGGAAGTGATCGAATTTGGGGATGCGCGGTAGTATTGGCTAATGGGGGTTTTGGTCTCGGACGGAGGACGATGGAGAAAAAATTCGAGTGTATGAGTCGCGCTGCCAGAGCTGGCACGGGGAACCAAGGGACCAGCACAGGGGCTATGGGTGATCACGGCCTGGACTAGAACTCTCCTGAGGGAAGAGACAAAGGAAGAGGTATGTCAGGAATGGTCTCGCTTTGAGGATTGTCGAGGGGCATTTGAAACGCTAATGGACCTCCGACCCTACCCGAGCCCGAAAGAAGGCTCGTTCTAAAGTTCTTTCCTGCTCGGGCGAGTGCTATTGCAACAGCAGGCAATGGGCGCCTCGCTGTCGGAAATGGATGGGCAGATGGCTCGGTGGGCTGAGTACTTTGGGCAGTTGTTCCACGAGTGGAGTTCCAACTGAGCGCTTAAGGAGCACTGGGTTTACAGGGCAGTGGATGCGACCTACAATTGAAGAAAGCGCACCATCACCTCTCTTGACGAAGGTCAGAAGAGGCTGTAGCAAAGTTATTGAGGAGGTGGAAAAGGGCAGCTGGTGTTTGTAATAATCAGTGCGGTAGCTTCTCAAAGCTGGGGGGAGGCCATGATCCGACGGGTTGCATGCTGTCCTGAATGGCCGGTATTTCCGTGCTTGGTCTGTGGCAAATCAGGTAACCATTTCCTCCTGAGGGAAAAGGGGGCTGGTCGTCCCTATCTGGAAAGGGAAAGGGGACCGTCAGGACTGCAAAAACAATTACCGCGGTAATATTACACTGGCTCAGGCGTTACCAGGCAAGGTGCTTGCCCATCTATTACTGACACCGGATTCGCAGTCATATGGTGAAGCATCAGACAGGGGACCTCAGCAGGCTGGGTTCACGCTGGTAAAGTTCAACACGGACCGTATCTAGCGCTTTCGTTTGTTCCTGGTGGAAACGCGGACGTGAGTTTCGACGGGATGCTTTGCAAGGCCTATGTTGATTCAAGAAGGAGTTTGACTCAGTTGGCAATCGTGAGTCACTCCGGGATCTTCTGCGACTTCGAGGGATCCCTGCAAAGGACTATTGGTCTTGAAAACTGGTTCTGTACTCTGGACTGAGAGTGCTGTTGAAGTGTGGGGCAGGGTGCTATACCAGCTTCTTTCATGTGAAATTACAGAGGAGGCAAGGGTGGATCTGCGTCCTTGACCATCACTTTTCAAAAAAACGCGTCTGGTGTGGACTGGGTATCGGACAAGGTTGTAGATCAGTGATGGTGGAGCATCCGTCGGCAACACCAAGATCACTGATATTGTTTTTGGCCGATGATGCAGTAAATCTTTGCTGAGTCCGCTGAGAGGTTCTTAGTGATGGCTTCTCGATGGCGCTTGCACGAGGAGGCAAAAAACCATTGGGACTTGAGGCTCCTGCTCAAGGGGAACAAGGTCCAGGTGTTGGAGACCTACTAGAGAAAGCAGTACAGTCTGTTTTCATGCGTGTGGCGAGGGGAACATGCAGATATTGGAAAGTTTTACATACCTTGGTAGGGCGCTCAGTCATAATAAACACGGGAGGGTCACGTCAAAAAGTCTTACGGCGGTTGGGCATAAGCCCACGGTGTTATGGGACTCGCTCAGCGGAGTATTTGGCGTGTTTGTCGGTACCTCGTGCAGGAGGAAACAGATCGGATCTTCAAAAGTCGCTTGTGATCCCTGTTCATTAATCGTATGGGTTGTGAGAACAGGACATAAATAGTGACTTGAAGAGACGAATCAATGCTTTGGTAACAAGTGTCTTTGCAGAATCATGGCGGTATCGCCTGGGATGCTTACGTGGTAAAATCAGCGTGCACCGTGAGGACTGAATCGAGGGCCTATTACCGCATAGTTCCGTACAGGCGCCAATTCGGCTATAGGGGCATGTGGCACGCTACCCTGAAACGATCTTCCATCGGGTTGTATTGGTACGAGACAAAAAATCCAGCGTGGAGGAGGCCAAGGGGGGCGCTCACAAGGATGCGGGATGGCTGGGAGGCAAAAGGTTGATGTTTCTTGTCGAGAGCTGCGTTGGTAGGGGGAAAAGGGAAGCCTGCATGGGAAACTCACGGCGTGGTGAACCCCGGGGATGTTAGCGTCGATAGGGTGGGCGAGGCGGACGCGTCCCCCGGCGTATCGCCCCCAATGATTGACTTACGATAACTTAGGCTTCTATGACGCAGTTAACTGGAAACTTTACTAAATTAAACTTTTACGTAGCTTATCCCCGCAATTCCTTCTTGCCACATCGCACTGTCACGAAGCAAGTCACATTATTAAACATGTTTATTCCTTCAAACAACCAATAGTACAGATATAAAATAACAAAAAACTTACAATGTGGGTGAGCATGTCCTCTTGTCCCTCTCCGTAATGGCGTTTCTGGGAGCTCAGGTGTTACCGTGCGTACTATGCGCAAAATGCCCATTCAAAGCTGTTGCACGTCCTTGGGGGGGTCCAGGGTTTATTTCACGGACACATAAATCAAAAAAAACAATTAATTCGAGGTAAAAAGAAAAAATGTTTGAATCTATAGCGGGCCTTTTATTTCGATTTTTTCATATTACCCTGGGAGCATCGTAATACGATTTTTTTTTTTTTTTTTTTTTCACTAAAAGTACTCTTGTATTTATAATTCATTTCATGTAAAGGGGCGCGAGTGTTCAGCAGTGGAAGTGTAGGGAAAAAACAATTTCATCAGATAGTGGCGCTTATGTAGAAGTTAACATCATAGTAGAGAGTTGGAAACTACCTAAGATATGTTGATACAGGTTTTAGATAGTGTATTTGGAACCCATGGAATTATCTGTTGTGCGAGGATCTTTAGGTGGTGGATGAATAGTCCATGATCCTTTTTCCTTGCTGCGAAAGGGTCAATTTTCGCCAAAAGGGGTTTGGTCAGTGTAGCAACATTCTTATGAAGTTTGGCGCTCTATGGAACTACATCACTTATAATTGCTATCTACAAACACTCCCATCTGGCAGATACACCTTTTGTTTCACCCACCGCCTCAAGTCCAAGAGGTTCTTAACCTTCAACACTAGGGTGTTCTTCTCTATGAAATGCATAAGGGGTTCGATCTGTCCCGTCCTAGTGGTGTAACCTAAGAAAGGTTTATTCCCCGCAATCTTCCAGTGGTCGCTGCTCCCCGCGCTGACTTCGTCGGTGAAGGCTGAGGATACTTTGTACTCGAAGTGATGCATTGATCATGAGCGCTAGGGTATCCTTCAGTGAGGGTGATGATTCTAAGCTGATGTGACAAAGGGGGCATTGTGATGGTTGTGATGCGTCGATTCCACATCTCTTCACGAATCTCCTGGGCTAGTTTAGCAGGACACATCGTCCCTACTCTTTCATAGTATCTCTCAGCAGGCAAAGACACACGACCTCTTATCTTGTTTACTTGTTTACTCTCCATGTCTGTAGGGCACCTTCGGCCTGTATGAGCTTCCAATTACACCAATTCCCTTTGAAACGACCTGCTCTTGTCCTAACCATGATAAGTTCCAAGATACTTTTCCCTGTTTCAAACCTTTTGATGTGCTCGTTCAATACTCCTATAGGAAGACAGGAATAGATAACAGAGAACACCCTGACAGGTTGATGTTGAGATGATGACATGATGGCTACCATTTGTCTTGTCAGAGGCGACTCCGCGGCCTTGATAAGATCCGAAATGGTTTTTGTTTTTAGGGCCCTTTTTTCTTTTAAACCTTCCCCGGAAAGCCCACGCGACGCCCAAAACCAAAGCAGGAGAGGGAGGTTTTTTTGTAAAAGGGGAGTGGTATGGTCACTTAGAGGGGGGGCCAAAAACTACCCTTTTCCCAGCAGGCCCCCGAGGGTTTTTAAAAAACCACTTGAGGCACTCCATATGGAAGGGGGTTTTGTTCGCATGTTGGACCCCCAGCTTATGAAAGGGGCCCTTTGTAAAATCGACTCAGCTCGGGTTTTAAAATATTGTGCAGGTAATTCATAGGAAACCCCCCAAAAAGTGACAGGGTCAAAAGAAGGGAGAAAAAGCCCGACCTTTTTCTTTTCATTTCGCTGTAGTGTTTCATCCAATTTTGGAGATAAAAAAAACTCCAAATTAGGGCCCCCTGAATTTCGGTTGCCCTAAGGCCCGGCCCAACACTTTACAGGTTGAATGAGCATTGCTAAATGTCGAACCTATATAGTGTCGAGACCCGGGGTTATGAAGGTGTTTTTTTTGAAAACCCTAATTCCCCCCTTTTTTATTTTTCGAAAAAATTTGGGGATCTCAAAACTCCCCTATTGGGCCAAAGTTTTGGGGAACGTGAAAGGATTTCCCCTCCGAGCTTCCCTTTAATCCTTTTTTCTTTTTTGGACCCCACGGTTCTTTTTTCCCTTTAGAGACGGATTTTTTTAACGATCTGGTTTCCTTTTTCCCCTTAGCAAGATCTCTCACCAGATTTTCGTGGAGAAAAAATCACAGCTACCGGGAAAACGTTCCCCCCCTTTTCCCGAAGATGTTGGTGGTTTGGGCATCATATTCCCCGCATTTCCCCTTTGATTTGATTTATTTTTAAAAACCCCCACCCCCGGGTTTTTTGATCCAAAACCCCTTTTATTCCTTTGTTGTCCCTCCCAATAGACGGGCCCCCAAAGATACCTGGGGCCCCTTTGAAGAGGCCTCTTGATAGGCCTTGTGTTCTTTGGGGGAAAAATTGTGTTTCCCGGGAAAACAGCTCCAGGGGTTTTTTGAAGGGTCTTGGGGTAATGTTTTTATGTCGGAAGGCGTTTTTTTCCCCTTTTTCTGATCCAATTTTTTAAGTTTATTTTAAACTAACCCTTTATATTTCCCCTGGGAGGCATTTTTTAGATTCCCCAAAGGGAAAATAACTTTTTGGGGATGTCGGTCACCTATGGGCCTGGGCCCCCCGCCCCATTTTGAATAAAAAATCTAGGAAATGCTTTATGTTTACCGTTTTTTTTTTTGGGGAGGTTTATCCTCGTCCTGTCCTCATATTTTCTTGCACCCAAAAAAACCCAAATTTGAGGTTTTAGTTCCATTTTTTGGGTAACAGACGTTTTTACCGATAAACTGCCAAATTCCCTTTTGTGTTTTTTTGAGTCTTTATACTTGTCCCGGTACCCCTCTCGTTGATCTAAAAATCGTTGCCTTTAGGGAAAATGTTAAAATACAAAAAGCAGTCGAGTCTTTGGGCCCAAAGGGATTTTTTTATCTTTTCCGTTTGGGGTTTAGGTAGTCTTTTCCCTTTTCTTTTTTCGGAGGACAGATATGTTCTTCCTTAAGGTAAAAGGGAAAAGACCCTTTTAAAGCCCGGGGATGGAAGGAAAAAGTTTTGGGTCCATTTTCCATTGATGATTGGGGCCCATGATTAAAAATAAAAATTTCTTGTCCCTTTAACAAAATTTTGGGAAAAATATCTTCACCAAAATTTATAAAAGTATCAATTTTTTTCCCCCCAATGTCAATTTCGTATCATTTATTTTAGCGTCGTAAAAAAAGTTAATTTTGGTACCGGCAAAAATATCAAAATGGGACTTTTTGTACCGTTTACTGGGGGAAAACCCTTTTGTGGTGGTTTCGGCTACTCGGGCGACGGGGGCAAAAAAATAGTCCTGGCCCAAATTTGAATTAGAGACTAAATGGCGAAAAAAAAACCCCCCTTGTAAATTCCCCCCCCAAAAGATACTAAAGGAATACGACCCCTGGATCAAATTTTTGATCACAGGGTGATTAAACATGCCAAAAGGGTAAAACCTTTTTTTTTTTATTATAAATTTATAATGGGAATTTTTATTTTTTAGCATGTTTACAGTCTGGTTCAACTTTGGTCTTTTAGTACATGCCCAAAGGGGCAGTCGTTTTCGGGGACATGGTCTTTTTTAACTGGATGGGTTTTTGGAAAAAAATGAAGCCGTAAGAAAAAAGGTTTACCCCATTCCAGTTTTGAAGACACAGACAAGTAAAAAGTCAGAGACAAAAGCTGCCCGTGACAGTTTTTTATTTGTTTGGCCCCCCTCGTAACCAATCCATCCTCGGGTACTGCTACTACATACCCCCGTGTGTGTATGTAAAAATATTATTTTATAAAGTGTGTAAAAAATTTTGGGTTACGGTGGCACGTTGAAAAGTTGCCGTGCCCCAAAACAGTTTTTGGGATTTGGGCCCCGGGCCCAAATACTTTTAGACATTTTTTTCCGGGCTATAAAAAGTCCGTCCCATGACAATAAAACTCGAAACCCAAAATTTTTGGCCCGCCCTTAAAAAAAGTCGAAAAACTACCCTTTATTGGGGTTACCCCCAAATTTTTTAAAATATGAAAACTTTTTTTTTTTAAAAAACCCCAGACCAAAAATGGCATGAAAACCCTTTTTTAACCTCAACGAGAAAACCCACCTTTAAACATCTATCCGTTTCTTTTTTTCTATACAGATTTTTAGTTTTTAAAATTTTTTTATATTTAGCGCTTCCTTGTGCGTTCAAAGGACCAGCCCGCTTATTGATGCACCCTACATCATTTTTATTTTCAAACCCTCTTAAACATATTTTGTCTTGATGGGGAGGTGTCTGCAGGAATCGATTCCCCTTTTAAAAAATTTCATTTCTTATTCCCCAAAAGTTTTAGCATGTAAACAATTTTCCCTTGATTTTTGGAATATTTTTTTCAGGTAATAGCCTTAAAAAAAAATTAATTCCCCCTAATTTCAATGAATTTTAAAATTTTCTTAACCAAGTGGGAAACCTGTTGGGAAAACTAGATTTTTTCTCCCAAAAACGTTTTTCTCGTTTTCTAATTTCGGTTCTTGGGATAATTTTGGAAAAATTTCTTCCCCCTTTTTTTCCGCAGCTCGTACTGATAAAATTCCCGGCTAAAGTTTTTTTTTTTCCGTAACTAAAATTTAACAAATGCCCCCCCTTTAGTCTTTCATTTGGGTTTTCCGGGATTAGACTTAAACGCTTGCCCGGGTTCTCCTTGGAAAAATCAGTTAGGGGGGGACTTGACGAAACGAAAAAACTTTTTTTACGCCCACCCAAAACCCATTTTTAAATTTTCTTAGTATTAATTTTTTTTTATTCTTTATACCGGGTTTTTCGTCTTTTTGGCCCTTTTATCTTTTCCTTTTAGCCCCCAGGTTTTGGGGCCTTTGGGGATGTTTTTTCTAGAAAAGGGTGAATGGGTGGCCCCCCTTTGCTCGTTTGTGGCTGGGAGGGGCCCGGATTTGTTGAATTTAACATAGGGAATTTTTGAGGGATGCCTCCCCCTGGTGCCCGCCTCTCACTGGCAGTTTGGAGGTGAGGGTTTATGGGCAGTATGTGGGGGTCTTGGTTACTCCCACGAGGGAAAAAAAAAGTATTTCCTTGCCCCAGTTTTTGAACTAGAGCGGTTGGGTTTTTAAAACCCGGGCTACCTTTGAGTACCTATATTAGGAGTAGCGGGCAACTCGTTTTTTGGGCGGCCCTTTTTGAGGGGCCCGAGCTTTTTCGTTCACCCCAAAACCCCGGGGGGAAAATTCTCAAAGGATGACCCCCCCGGTATATCTGTTAATTTCATGTGTAACGCGAGAAAATTTCCATTAATTAGGGGAAAAGATGAAATAACACAAAAAGTATCCAAAAAGCCCCAACGAGGAATTTTTCCTCCAAGCCCCCATTTCCCGAAAATTTTTCCCGTTAGGCTTAATTTTTTTGCCCCGTGGTTTTTTGACCACCCTTTTCGAAAACCAAAGGGGAGAAGGGGAGCCCGAACGTCGGTTAGCATTTAGTAGCAGAAAGGACTCCCCCGGGGGGTAAGCCCACTGAGAGGGGACCTAATTCGCCCCCGGGGAAAGGTTTTGTTGTGAAAAGTTTGTTTAAATAGAGATGTAGACCCTGACTTTCTGGTGTTCATTTTGTTGACCAAAACTAATGAAATGCATTACTTAGGTGGCCCAAGGGAGGATGCCCGCTGGGGGACCAGGGGGGCCAAGCGCTCACAAAATTTGCAGAAGGGGGGGAACCACAACATTCACAGCCCCCGGGCCCTTGTTAGGACCCGGGGAAAAAAAAGGGTGAAAATAAAGTGGGGGAAACCCGTTGGAAGTGGGATAGAAAATACCCCCCCCCCCCCCTTCTTTTTATATTTAGGTTTTTTAGACATTTGAGGGGGCAGGTACCATTTGCCGGGATCGTTAAGGGGGAAAAGTGCGAAATGGGAAATTACCAAAGAAAAGTAAATTATATTAGGATTTTAAAAGACCCCTTTAGCATTTCGCGTGGGGTTTTCGCTAGGGGGGAAGGGAAAACCCCAATATTAAGATAACCCTTTTGAAAGGTTTTAAAAAAAACTACCCTAAAAGGGGGGGCAGTTTAAAAAGGGTTAAAAATTTTATTTAATTAGAAAAAATAAAATTTTTGGGGGGGGTTTTAAAATTTGTTTCCAAACCCGTCCCCTTTCAATTTTTTGTTTTTTAAATCTTTTTTTTGTTCAATCATATATTTTTTTTCCCACTTTAAAAGTGGGTGGTTTTAAAGGGGGTTTCCAGGACTGTAGAGGTACACTCCCAAGGTGGGCACTACATAATGGTTCCCAAGGTGTAGATGGGCAAAAACCATTACAAATTTTTGGGGACAAGGGGTTTTTATCCAATTTGATGGTATCCCGCGTACCCAAAGAAACCAAATAACGCCTTGTTATTAGTTTTTTTTTTTCAAATTTCCCAAATTACCCTATGGTATAAAATACTGTACGTATGGTGGGTTTTTATTTAAAGTATAGGGGTTTTTACAGAGTACCGTTGTGATTATGACTAGGGTTTTTGGGGCCCCCCGACCGTGGGGGAAGAAAGATACTAAAAGTAACAGTAGGCCCGGGTTTCCCAAATGCTAACATAAAAACGCTGAAAAAAATTTGTGATGGCCTGGAAAAACCCCCAAAGGGGAGTAGGGAAAAGGGGGCAACATGAAACATGGGACCCCCTCCGACCCCTGTTTAACATGAAAATTGATGTGGGTTTGCGGGGTTTTTGCCCCGTGTGTTTATGGGGATGTAGGGTTCGTGAAAGGTAAGTGGGATGTGGGTGATTGAACCCTACATCCACGTTTTTGGGTTTCCCGTGTGGAACGATGCCCCAGTGGGAAAATTGGTTTTTGTGAAAGTGTGTAGAAATGGATGGGGATTATGAATGGTGGTTTGAGGCCTTTTTTTCCACACTTAAAACTTAAAAGTAGGGCAGGATGTCATGTAAAAGGTGCGGTAAGGTTTAGGTTTCCCCTACCTTACGGTTAGATTAACATTAGGTAATGGGGTTTTTCAGCCCCATGTAGAACTAGACGCCCCTACAAAATATAGCCAAAATTTAACGGGGTTGTGTGGCAGTATTAATTAAAAAATTCCGGAGGAGGCGGAAAAAAAGGGAAAATTTTACACCAAAATTTGGGAGGGAAAAAAACCAAAAAATAGGAAAAAAAAAAAAAAAAAAAAAAAAACCAGGAAAAAAAAAAAGGGAAGGAAAAAAAGAGGTTGAAATTTTTTTAAGGGGAAAAAAAGAGAAAAAAAAGAAAAGGGCGTTTTTGAAAAGGGGTTGATTTTGGTATGGGGGAATGTTGGGGGGAATAAACCGAGGGGTAGGAAGCCTGAAAAGGGGGTTAAACCCTTTTTTAATAAATTTGGGGGTTTTAAGTAAAAGTTATTTTCCCCCCAACCACCCCCTTTCATTTGTGGGGAAAAAGGAAAAATAAAATTGGTGAGGGGATTTCCTTGGCTTTGGGTTGGGCCACAAATTGGAAAATAAAGGGTTTTTTCCGGGGGTTGAAGGGCTTAAAATTTAGTTTTCCCCTTTGGGTTTTATCCGCAGGGGTTTTGGGTCGAAAAATTAAACCTTATCCAAGTTTTTGGGGTAAATTTTTTGGGAAAAATTCCGGTTTGGTTTTTTAGACCTAAGGCCCAAAAAAATTTTTTTGTTGGGGTAAAAGAAATTTTTTTTATTTTTTTAGATAAGGGTAGAGTGCCTTATAAAGGGCCCGGGCCTTAAAAATTTTTTAAGAGAAAGGAGAATTTCATTTGGGGGAGTGAAAAAAAAAAATTTTCAAAAATTAAAAATTTACGTATTTTCCCAAAACTGGTTCCCCAAATTTTTTCCCTGGGGAGGGAATTGAAACTAAAGGGGGTAACTTTCAGGTTTTAAATTTTGTTGGAAATTGGGAAAAACCCCCGGGAGGGAAATTTTTGGGGGTTTTTTGTGAAAAATTTTTAACAAATTAAAAAATTTATTGAAATTTGTGTGGGGTGGATAAAGAAGTTTTTTTTTTTTTTTTATTAGGGTTCCCCGGGAGGATGCTTTGGGGAAGGTGGGGCCCAAATAAAAATTTTTTCCCCCGGGGAAAAAACCCTTAAATGTTTTCGCGGGGAAAAAACAAAAAAAATTAAAATAGGGGAAAAATTAAATTAACACCTATTAATTTAATTTTTTTTAAGGTAACGAGGGAATTTTTTTCCCCACGAACCCCCTCCCGTCCGACCTGGTTAAAAAAGGGTTTTAAAATTTTAAGGATGGGTTTTTCCCCGGGGCGAAAAAATGGAAAAGGGGGCGGGAAGGAAAATTAAATTTAAGTAACAGAATGTTTAAAACCAAAAAGGGAATGGTTTTTCCCTTTTTTTTGGAAAGGTATTTTTTAACTTTGTTTAACCAGGTTTTTAACCCTATTTTTTTTAAATTTTATTTTTGTTCCCCAAACATAAAATTTTTTTCCCAATTTTAAAGGTTGGGGTGGGGCCAAACGGAAAAAGCCAAAAAAAAGTGGACTGTGTTAACCCCAAAAAAAAGGTGTGGGAAAAAAAAAAAAAAAAAAAAAAAAAAAAAAAAAAAAAAAAAAAAAAAAAAAAAAAAAAAAAAAAATTTTTTTTTTTTTTTTTTTTTTTTTTTTTTTTTTTTTTTTTTTTTTTTTTTTTTTTTTTTTTTTTTTTTTTCATAAAAATTCGGGAAAAAATTAAAAAATAAAGGGTGTTTTAAAGGCTTTAAAAGGTCCAAAAACAAAAGGCCCCCCAAAATTTTCCCTTTACACATGGGGGGTTATAAAAAAAAGGATTTAGGAAAAAAGGCCCGTTATTCTTTCCCCCCCCGGAAAAATTTTTTTTTTTTTTTTTTCCCCCCTAAGGTAAAAAGTGTAGCATGACTACGTGATTCATTTGTTGACAAGACTTGAGGCATTACATAGGGTCCCAAGGTGGTCAGTGCGGACTGGGGCAGTAAATTAAGGGCAACCATTTTTCCAAGGGTGAGGAAAGGAAATAGAATAATAAGTGAGAGGGAACATTGAAGGGGTAACTAGTATTCATTATATAAACGCTTGATTACAGGGCATCGTTAGGGGACAGTGCACTGAAGTTACCAAAGATAGTAAATTATATAGTATACACTTGAGATTCGGCATCGTAGAACGAGACTTAAATTAAGATAATTATGAGTATAATAACACTAATGGAGACGTAAGAGTTAAATATTTATCATTAGAATATATAGTAACGCGTATCATTCTGTTTCCAACCAGTCTTAATATTTTCTTAAATCTTTATTTTGTTCAATCATATATTTTTTTCCCATTAATGTGGTGTGCACCCGAGTAACCAGGACTGTAGAGTACACTCCCAAGGTGGGCACTACATAATGGTAACTAAGGTGTAGATGGTCAAAGACCATTACACATGTATAAGGATAGACGTTATCTTCGGAATGCTTGTTCTATAAGATTATCACATAAAACACAGTAAAACATTAAATAAAGGTCATTATGAGACTCTGAAAATATGATGAACTTAACTTTCACTAAAACGCGTCGTCTGTAACACCTTTGTGGACAGCTTTATAAGATGGGCATCTCAATAGAGCGAATTTTATTAGCTTTCCTTGCTAGATCTCTTTCTGTACTACGTAAACCATGCAAATTAGCGTTACTAAATAATCGCCGCTTTGCCCCGCGCTCTCTCTCTCCTCTCTCTCTCTCTCTCTCTCTCTCCCCCTCTCTCTCTCCTCTCTCTCTCTCTCTCTCTCTCTCTCTCTCTCTCTCCTCTCTCTCTCCTCTCTCTCTCTCTCTCTCTCTCTCCTCTCTCTCTCTCTCTCTCTCCTCTCTCCTTCCTTCTCTCTCTCTCTCTCTCTCTTCTCCTCTCTCTCTCTCTCTCTCTCTCTCTCTTCTCTCTCTCTCTCTCTCTCTCTCTCTCTCTCTCTCTCTCTCTCTCTTCTCTCTCTCTCTCTCTCTCTCTCTCTCCTTCTCTCTCTCTCTCTCTCTTCTTCTCTCCTCTCTCTCTCTCTCTCTCTCTTCTCCTCTCTCCTCTCTCTCCTCTCTCTCTCTCTCTCTCTCTCTCTCTTCCTCTATCTCTCTCTCTCTCTCTCTCTCTCTCTCTCTCTCTCTCTCTCCTCTCCTCTCTCTCTCTCTCTCCCCTCTCTCTCTCTCTCTCTCTCTCTCTCTCTCTCTCTCTCTCTCTCTCTCTCTCTCCTCTCTCCTCCTCCTCTCCTCTCTCTCTCTCTCTCTCTCTCTCTCTCTCTCTGCCCCTCGTCCTCTCGCATCCTCCCCTCTCTCTCTCCCCTCTCTCTTCTCTCTTCCTCATCTCTCTCTCTCTCTCTCTCTCTCTCCTCTCTCTCTCTCTCTCTCTCTCTCTCTCCTCTCTCTCTCTCTCTCTCTCTCTCTCTCTCTCTCTCTCTCTCTCTCTCTCTTTATCTTATATCTTTATTTATATCTATATATCATTATTATCACATGACCCTTATTCACATTAAATTCGATTTCATATCTTCTGCTCTTATCTATTCGTAGATCTTGTTCAGGTCATTTTGTAATTTTTTGCAATCTTTATAGTTTTTATTTTTCTTAATAGTTTTGCATCATCCGCAAATAACTAATATAACGTTTTATTTCATCAGTCACGTCATTGACGTAAATCATGAACATTTTGGTGCCACCACTGATCCTTGTGGAACCCCACTAATACCTTTCTCCATTCAGACTTTTCATCCTTTACTATTATTCTCATTTATCTTCCTCTCAGATAAATTTCCATCCAGGATCATCCCTTTGATTCCTCCTAGAATTTCTAATTTCCAAGTAGCCTCTCATGTGAACTTTATCAAATGCCTTTTTTAAAGATTTAGATATACACGATCTGCCCATCCATCTTTTTTCATGTGTTGTTTAAATTACTCTTGAGTAAACCTTTTTAA
>JACEEZ010026160.1:594248-596748 GCA_016584305.1 Chionoecetes opilio | reverse complement strand
GCGTAGACCATTAAAACAGAGAAACTTGTTATAATGCAGTGGTTTTTTTCGTTTTTATCGCGGCATCACTTCCTTTTTCTCGTTCTTCCGTTTTCTTTTGTCTCTTAATAATTATCTTATCACTAACCCTTTCATTCTATTTCCTGACTCTTGTTATTATCATTTGTAAAACCTTCTTTATACTTTCTTCTCTTAAATTTCCTTTACCGTCATGCCTTATGTCTTTATTCTCCTTTCCCCTTATTTTATTGTACCATACCAATTCTCCTTCCTTCCTTACTCCTTTACTAACTCTTCTCCTCGCTTATTTCCCCCGACCCTTCACCTTTATCCCTTCTATCCCTGCTTTCCTCTACTTCTATCCTGTGCCCTATACATAACCGCTCCGTGATTAATGACAGTTTATGAGCGTCGCGGAGTTTACTTAAGTGGCAGCTATGAGCGGTCCAACACCCCCTACGATTGAGTGTTATGTGTTGTTGCTGCTCCTGCGTGAGTGTTTCATATGTCGAACACACGTTGGTCTACGAGCTGCCAGTGTTGTGTTGCGTGGTGCTGCCTCAGAAAGACTTAACGAGCATCAGTTTAGTCACTTGTAACGTAACGGCCCTCTGCTGTGATCGATCCTTCTATGCTTGGTTGGAATACGTTGTTTACTTTCGTTGTATGTCCTGTAATCATGTCTATATTTTGTTATTTATCCCTTAATGATGTTGACATAAATTACATAATCTTTTATTATATGAAGAAATTTCAACTGAGCATTGACAATGAATGCGTAGTCTCCTTTCTCTTTATCTCATCTATTTACTTTGTTTTTTCTTTAATGAGGTTGTGGAAAATTTTAACACTTTCGGAAAACAGGTTTCCATAAGCATTGAAGATGGAATCATACAAAAAGGACACAAGTACATGGGTTTTAGTCTCATTTAATTTCCTAATGATGTAACAACACTTCGAAATAGAAAGTAGTAAAACTATTGTTTTCTGTTTTCATAGTGAGTGCAAATGCGATTAATTTAACACATGAACATTTGTAATGCTTGGTTATACGTGGAAAGCTAATATAATTATTGTATACTACTCTACGTGCATATTTGTGTTACATTTATAAACCATTTGAATATGGATGAAATGCATATTGTATCTATTAGAAAAAATATCACTTGCAAACTCTAAATTGCTACTATATTCATTCTGTCTTGCCTGAATTAAAACCTCCAATTTTCCTACCATGAAATGAGATCTTCGGCAATTAATAAATCAACTCAAGCAAAAAGCCTTCCTAACGTGATACAAATAAAAAAATAATTCCGTTCCGATTCATCATATATGTCAGCCATAGAATTTTGAGATTTCTTGGACAGAAGGAAAGATGGAGACCAAAAGCTTCTGCGATACCAGATATGGTGGTGGTGGTAGTGGTGGAAAAATAGTAAGAACAGAATGAAGAGAGTTGGATGAAAGCAAGCTAACGAGTAAGATAAATGAATATAAAGGAAGAACAGACAGCAACAACCCTACTGGGCCAACGGGGCTGCCAGTGTGACTACTTTTTACCACTATAGTTTCAACATGTTAAGGAGGCAAAAGAATAGCAAAGTTGAATAGAATAAAAGGAGAAGGGAAGAAAGAGGGAGGATATGGAGATATAGATAGAGAAGGAAGAGGAGGAGAAGGTAGGGATATTGATAATGGAGGGGAAGGAGTGGCATCAGCAACATAGCGACAGTATAGGAGCAGAATGTATCAGAAGGTGGCTAAGGAGAGGCGAGGCATTCATTCCTTTTGGCTAAATGGCAGAAAACAAGGATGACCTTTAAGTAAGAACCCGAAAGCGACGAGTCGGCAAGGACGAAGTGAAGAATGGTTGGATAGGAAAGGCAAGGCAAAAATAGCTATTAAACGTGATTTGTTATAAAATTAAAGCTAAGAGAGAGAGAGAGAGAGAGAGAGAGAGAGAGAGAGAGAGAGAGAGAGAGAGAGAGAGAGGAGAGAGAGAGAGAGAGAGAGAGAGAGAGAGAATTAGAGAGAGAGAGAGAGAGAGAGGGAGAGACAAAGAGAAAAAAGTGGCCTCGTCGCAAAGTGACAACCGAACATGCTGAATATTGATGAGGAAAAGTTAGAGGTCGTTGACAAGTTCACAGGCTGAAGGTATGATCTTTATGGCGGTAGAGGCATGACATGAAAATGCTGTTGTCACTCTTCATTTCTCATGACGAAGGGGAGGTGAAAGATGGGAGAGGAGGAGAAAGGAGAAACCCAGATAATGATGACCACATTGGTCACATTGACCGCGAGTTTTCCCGATTTTTGTAGGGATAAACATATCGGTAGACGACAGTACCATGCAGGTACCATGAGGCAAGGATGAGTAATGTCAACGTGGTTATGCAACTTGTTTATGGATGGAGTAATAAGATAAATCAAAGCAAAGGTTGGTGATGTTGGTATAGACTCAAGAGTATTCTTTGGGCTCGTCAAGTAACCTTAAACCATG